>VXBO01002853.1:64209-77352 GCA_013400135.1 Rhinoptilus africanus
ATGCTGGAGAAGTGCTGCCTCCGTGACGCAGTTCAGATCACTTATGATGTGACTGGTCTGCTGATTGTGTTTGTGTTTATAGAGACAGGCTAGGATAGCAACACTTCTAGTTTGTAACATGTTCAGGTGGGGCAGATGGTATAAAGACCTGTTCATAAGTCCCCAGTGTTCACTTTGAATGGGCATAAAAATCTGCAATTATATTTGCATTAAGCACTTACACACATGGCCTACTTTTCAGTGGGGAATTATCAGTAAGAATAGGTAGCACTTAACATCTCCAAGAGTAAAAATACACTAGATCACATTGGAAACTTGCCAAGAGATGTTTTAGTTTAGTTGTCTGAGCTTGAACAGTGATTTCACTACCCACCAAAAAAACTCCTCAAACTTCGTTCTTCTACCATAAAGCACGCATATATATGCATGTGGGTGAACCTTCTAGTCACTCTTATTTCAACATGTCAGCACAGTACAATCTCCAATTTATAAAGAAAAATACAGAAGAGAAATATATGAGTATAGACAAAAATATATGATCAATATATGAGTTATTCCTAAAATGTATCTATTTAAATAATTTCACTAATCTCTAAGGAGGTTGGCATAGTGGAGAACAGAAAATGGATGTTTTACTAAAGATGAGGTCCCTTTTTCCTGAAATCTCCCACACAGATCAGTATAATGGTACCACTGAAAATTTTGCTTAGAACACAATTTGACAAAAATATGAGTTCCCTTGGTTTTTTTTTTCTTTTTTTTTTCCTGGAAAAAAATGTTAAGACATAGATACTGCATTAAATAATTTTCTAAATGGAGACAGCATTTCACTCAGTCTCTGTCAGAAGATGCAACTGAAGATTTCAAAAAAGGTAAGCAGAGTATAAAATTAGAAGGAAAGAAAATATAGCCAACAATTTTATCACAATTCATGTGACAATAAGAAAAAGATATTATGGAAAATATATGTAAAATGATTTGAAAATTTAGCACATATAACAATGGCTTTGAAAGCAACATGAACTAAGAACTACAATAAAAAAAGGGAGGATAAAATGGAACCATTGTGCATGCAAACAAGAACAAGTGTTCAACCAATTCATGCAAATGCAAATCAAGACAGTTAACATTTTGAAGAAGAGCAACACAATGCATCAGGAAGATTTTGTAGACAGGAACATGTTCTGGGGACCTGATGAATTCCACCTGAAAAGCAATTCACTTATGTTACCCTCAAAAGAAATATTTAGAATGACATATGGCTCTATGTGACTTCTCTGCATACAGAGCAGGTATTGGTAACCATGAACTTTTAAACTTACAATAACAAGAGAAAGAATACCTGACAAAGATATTCTGAGTATACCCATAAGAAGAAAACTGTGTTGCTAACAAAGCATGTAGTTTTACTAGTTGTAAGCGCCCCCCAGGAGTTTAGATTCCAGGAGTTTAAGTTTTATGGTCTAGGTTCTGTGGTGCCACAAGAAAAACAGAATGAAAAGTTTCTTATCACTAAGAAGAAGAAATTGGATAGGGCTGTTATATCTATATTGTAGTCAAACATTAGCAATAAGACGAGGGAACAAAGTGGCTGATGAAAACAAATCCCCAGAACCTTTCAAATATTTACCTTCCAGTAATATTCTAGTTATTCATAAACCAGCACACAACTAGGAAAGTTTCACATATGAGAGTTCATACCGAGTTGCTTTGTGACCAGAGATGATCACATCTCTTATTAGATAAAATACCTTTAATACCAAAAAAGCATTTGACGCATTTTATATATTTGAATAAACAACTGTTATTATCTCCCAGTGCCCTCCCAAATGAACATGCTGTAAATCTCTTATCTACTTCGGGGTAGATCAAAGCATGTGCACAAAGTAGCACGGGCTATAAAAACTGTAATTCAAAACTTGTTCTAAGTCAGACGTATCTATTCCAGGACAAATATCCAGGATAGAGATAAGTTTATCTTGGATGGTACATAGTTTTTCTTATTTGTCCAAGTTAAATCATTAAAGTTCTTGTTTTCATCTCAACGCAGAAAGGATTTTGGGGTTTAAGTTATCACTAATTTTCATGGAAAGGAAAAATATTTTTCCTTTCTCTACTATTGAGTAACATATCTAGGTGCAGTGCTATGTTAATAGACAGCATAGTAAACTTTGTCCCCTTCCTTCTACATATATACCCTTTATTTTCACCTTGCTATTTTGCGTTATTATATTCCAGTTTCAGTTAATAGTGAGGAGTGTTACTATTTTGACAGTAAATTTACTTTCAGTGTGTCACTGTGAAATAAAAGGGAAGCAGATCATGAAAACCAAACCAAGGAAAATAAGATCATTTAACTAGAAATGAAAACAATAACTCTCACAATTGGAAAAAAAATTATGTAACTGGAAACTATGCAAAAACATCACAGGATTTTTTGTTTGCGAGAAATTCCTGCGGACCTATCTTGCTGATACCAATGTGTATGTTCAGTCTTACAGGATGCACAGCAGCATGCAAAAATGTCAAGGTACTTCAGTGGGAGTAAACTAAACTAATGACTGCAAGCTAAATTTTCCCGTGCTTTGATTTTTTATTAACTGACACTACGTGTCAGTTAAGCTACACTTGGAGAGGTCTCCAAGTAGGTGAACCTAGCATTTTGTCATGGAAACTCAGTAGAGCAGGAACATGACATACCAATCTGACTCTGGGGGACCTTACCCCAGCTGGGCTTCTCAGTAGCATCATCATACATTATAAATATTTAAAATTAATCCATCATCTGGAGCAATGCAAATGGCTGAACAGGGAGAAGAAATGAAGAAATTCAATACTGTATACAGAATACAGAATTATTTAATCAACTTAAAAATTAACATGAATGATTTGGGGAAGAGTTAGAGGTCCAGAAGTATTTGCTTTACCTGCCCCATAATATTAGAGAACACTGACGCTTAAAGTACAGGCAGTCTGAAATCTTCATTTAAACATCATTAAATACATGCAACTAAGTGCTATACTTAACTAGAAATAGTTTTAGCTTACAGCATCTCTTAGGGCTAGTAAAATTCACATCTGTAAAACCACTAAGAACATTCAATCAATTAAAGACAGAAATACAATCTCCATCAATAACAGTTTCCTCTCCTTATTTTTCAATTTTAGAAATTAAAGATTCCCCAATGGAAAAAAAAAAAAAAGTTTTCTCATCAATGTCCTGATGAATAGGTATCTTCTCAATCCATTTTATTCTACTTATTTCTCCCAAAGAGATTTTGTTCAAACATGTTTTCACATTGTTTTGAAATCAGCATGCAGACATGGAATTAAAAAAAAAAACCCAACCACATGCCACTTTTCTCACTGTTTTTCTTTGATCACCTCTCCATGGGTATTTTTCTAGGGTCATGCAAAAGGTCTGCTTGGTAAGGAAAAAAAAAGAAAACACAAAAAGGATGCCATTGTGGCTAAGAGCACAGGAAGCAACTGAGAGCTTCAGCTTCCCCTTAATTAAAAGCTGGCCACATTCCTGTGGGCAAATCCTTTAAACAAGACATTCTGAAAGTGTTTTATTACCAACAACTGGGGACAGACATTCAAAAGTGCTTTGTTTATAGCCGTCATGTAAGGCTATAAACACTTCAAAAAAATCCAGCCTAGAGGTCTTTTGTAATGTTGATTCTTCAAGCTCAATTCTGCAGTCTTCCCCCTTGAAATCAATGGGAGTTGAGGATACTTGGCTTACTGCAAAATCACACTCTGTCCCTTTGTTTTCCCTATTGGTAAAATAAATATAAGAAAATTTACTCCCTTCAGCACTATGCAAGGATGGTATCATTAATGCTAGGGAATTTTTTTAAAATTTGTGGGCTCAAAGTGCCTACAACTACTCTTATTTCAGGTACATATCCAAAACCAGCTGCATTCTCCAAGCCTTCTAGATCTCGAAATGTCTCAGGGTGTTTATTTGAAATCTCTTTGAATCTCTTGCAAGACCCTTGACATGGTCCCACATAACATCTGTGTTGCTAAATTGGAGAGATGTGGGTTTGATGGATGGACTACTCAGTGGATAAGGAATTGGCTGAACAGCCACATTTGAAAAGTTGCAGTCAAAGGCTGCATCAGATCAGTAACAAGTGGTGTCCCTCAAGGGTCCAAATTGGGACTGGTAGTGTTCAATATTTTATTAATGACATAGACAGTGGATTGAGTGCATCCTCAGCAAGTCTGCAGATGACGCCAAGCTGAGTGATGTGGTTGATACTCTAGAGGGAAGGAATGCCACCCAGTGGCACTTATAACAGACTGGACAAGTGGGCCTATATGAACCTCATGAATTCAATAAGGCCAAGTGCAAGATCTTGCACCTGGGTCAAGGCAATTAACACTATCAGTACAGACCTGGTTACACTGCTGGCTCATATTCAGCTGGCCAACACCCCCAGGTCCTTTTCCACCGGACAGATTTGCAGCTACTCTCCCCTCAGGCCTGTAGCACTGCATGGGATTGTTGTGACCCAAGTGCAAGACCCAGCACTTGGCCTTGTTGAATCTCATACCACTCACCTCAGCCCATCAATCCAGCCTGTCCAGATCCGTCTGCAAAGCTTTTCTACTGTCAAGCAGGTTGACACTCCCACCCAGACTTGGTGGTGTCTACAAAGTTATTAAGGTCGCACTCGATTCCCTGTTGCAGTTTGGCCTGATCTATAAACATAAGGCATTAGGACTTCTGTGTTTTCTGCTGATGGGTCTGATGCTCAGAAAAAGTGTATTTCTTAGTCCCAGATCTGCACTACATCTGTTAAATGATTAAAAACCCTATTGTATTCTCCAAACCAGTACGGCATAGTAACACTAGGCTTAAACTTTGGAAAATTATTCTAATTACATCCATCCATGCCTTCACCCTTTGAACAAAAACTGCACAAACTGAGTATCTTGACATAAGTGAAATTGTCTTTTTGTTTGTTGTATTGCAAGGCACATACTGTCTTGAGTGCATGGGACAAAGAAGAGATCTGGTCTGTCTCCCCATCCACCAGCTTCACCCAGCAATTCCAAGGGAAGCAGATGAACTTTAGTGATAAAGAGGCATCTTTTCCCAGACTTATGTGGACTATTACTCTGTCTAGCTGAATTGTCTGACATCGTTTCCCTTCTCTTTTTTGTGCATAATCACCAGTAAAATAAGGGTAAACCTCTAATATTTCACAAGCTGCTTTGAAACAATATGTAGTTAACATACAATATATGTTTGCTTTACTTATGGCACAACAGGCTTTTGTGATCACCTTATTATCTTCCTTGAATAACTGATTAAATTTGTCTATCCTTAGGAAATAACATTGTCAATAATACACTCCCATACTATTTAATGTTTTTAAAGGAAGAAAACATAGTTCAGTTGGGGGCCAGGAGGAGAACTAGATGATCTGAAAGGTCCCTTCCAACCTAGGCAATGCTATGGTTTACTTTACCTGAAATAATTTAGAAAGAACCCAACAAACAAAAAACAAAGGAAACCACAGCTTTAGTAACCAAACCATTTTATGCTATGAAAAATCAATATCAAAGAATAGTTTGGGTTGGAAGGGACCTTTAAAAGTCATCTAGTCCAACCGCCTCTGCAATAAGCAGGGACATCTTCCACTAGACCAGGTTGCTCAAAGCCCCATCTAACTTGGCCTTGCCCTCTTACAGGGAGGGGACAACTACCATGCCTCTGAGCAACTTGTTCTAGTGTTTCACTAGTAAAGAGTTTCTTCCTAATATCTAATCTGAATCTACACTCGTTCAGTTTAAACCCATTAGCCCTTGCCCTGTCACAACAGGCCCTGCTAAAAAATCCCACCCCATCATTCCTGTAGGCCCCTTTTAGTACTGAAAGGCCACAATAAGGTGTCCCTGGAGCCTTCTCTTCTTCAGGCTGAACAACCCCAATGCTTTCAGGCTGTCCTCACAGGAGAGGTGCTCCATCCCTCTGATCATCTTGGTGGCCCTCTGGACCCGCTCCAACAGGACCATGTCTTTACTGTGATGAGGGCTCCAGTGCGGACTCAGTACTCCAGGTGGGGCCTTACCAGAGTGGAGTGCAGGGGCAGAATCACCTCCCTTGACCTGCTGGCCACATTCCTTTTGATTTAGCCCATGATACTTCTGATATCACCTCTACACACCACAAAGGTTGATCTGTTAATTAAAAGTACCAAAGGTATTTTTATAAGTTTTTCCTTTTTTTTTTCCTCCATTTTGTAGCAGTATGTCTCAGTATTCAGAAAGAATTTATTAACATGTAATGTATTTGTGTTTGCTGGGCATTGCTTCACAGAAACACAGCCAGCAAGCAGCAATAAACCACATACTGTAAATCTATGACCAGATTACAATGCACCAAACTATGGCCTTTTTTGTAACAACATTTGTATGGTCCTTAAGAGAGTTATAGAAAGAGCAATATGAAAATACTTTGGGTTTTTTTTGTTTCACTGAGTTTTTAAAAAATTGTGAAAGTCTTAGATGTGCTACAGTGATGAAAGCAAAATATCAGCATTGTTTTGGGTGCCTTCTGATAGTCCCCCTCCATTTTCCTATTCTGCACCCATTTTGTTGATAAAAATTGATGTAACTGTTTTTCAACAACTGAATCTGGTTCAACATATTTTGCTCTGCCCTAGGGAAGACACAGCTCCATACACCATTCATATAGAACCAAAACTGGTTGGCCTTATACAGCACTGTACATGAAACTTTCAGTTCCTTTCATCCAGCTGCAAAGAATTATTCATTAAGACCCATGAAATTAAAGGGAAATCCACTTGTCAAAAAATAATGATGGGAGCGAGGCCCAAAAAACCATAGACTTGGAGATCGATTTATAGAACTAGTTTTAAAATAAGTGTCCTCCATTTAGAACTAGATACTAATCTGTCTATCAAGGTCGAATACAGCATTCTCTGTGCTGCCACAATTTAGTAACCACTATGATGATAATTAAAACAGACTGAAACAGTAACCTTTATAAATAAAAGCAAAACAACATCTGAGCCAATTATATTTCCTCATTTTATTGTGATTTTGACACAAATGAAGCCAAGATATATTTTATTCATTTTGTGTTTTCTGTTGATGTTTTTCTTTATGGCCCTTAGGGATACAGGAGTATGGATGTAAAGAAGTCTATAAATTAAAACAAAACCATGTTTTACAGTAAATATTGCCACTTCTTTATAATGTGTTAGCTTAATGTGAGCAAACAACAGTTTTCATGGTAGTTCATTTGCATTTCTTTCCCTGCAGGTTCCCAGGTATTTTGAGGTATCAGTATTTAGCTCATGGAAACTATTAGAGGAAAATAAAACTATTAGAGGAAAATAAAAAAAAAGGCAGAACAGCCTTCTCTGAATTTTCTCATCTCAACCATTTCCCTTCAAGTCCTTTTATATCATTCTTCCCTGCCAACAGGTGGAGATGGAGTGTCTGAATCTATCTGAAACCTGCTGCTCATTTTTTAACAATGCAGTTGGAATATGAAGAATATGTCTTTAAAAAAGTGCTGGGTTTGGGTGCTTATTCATAAAGTTATATTTTCACATCCTTAACAACCATGTAGTGCTCTCAATGGATTATTATAGACAGTCTTCAAAGAATGAAATCATCTCATATGAAAAACACATTTTTTGCCTTCTCTAGAACTGTTCTTATGTTCTCTGCATCAAGGATGAGGATAGAAAACTTTTCTTTTGGGGATTTGTTTGTTTGTTTGTTTGTTTTAATGAATGACTAGGACTGGCATTTCATACTTGAATAGATACTAATCTGTCTATCTAGGTCTTAATTCTGCACCTTTCTTTGCTCTCCTTAGTGTCTCAGTACTTCTTTGCCAAAATAGATACCTGCACTTGACAAAAGTCTTACCAGAACTTGTTCAGTAAAAGATGATAAAGATATCCCTTCAGACACAAAAATGTATAATGACATTCAAATGTCTATGAGTGATGCTCCAAACGTAATGAAACTAAAGGTCAAACTATCACTTACACCAAAGAGAGAAGGATATCATCCCTACCTTCTCCTGCTAAAAGTCATGCTCAGCTACCTAGTGGAGTTTCCAAAAATGTAATATATACTGTCATAAAGAGCTTCTATTGGACAGCCAGATCTGCCCCTTGTAGGGCAGATTTCACTTCACCTAAGGAGAATGTCCACATCATAGATGGTATGCATGACACGCGATTATTTGATGTATATACTTATACATCATTGTATAGTTTCTTGTAATACTCAGTAAGATTTAAACAGTAAATGCAGTCTTATATTTATTGTTGGACAGAAGACCAGAATACAGCACAACACTCACTGGTTTAACAGTCTTCCATTATTCATCCTCATATGTTTTCCTTCTTTTCCTGAAAAGGACTACAAGTGTGCCTACCTGTACATACACACACATATACATATCTACACACACATGCACACAAAGATAGATATATATATATATATCTCTGTGTGTGTGTGCATACGTAGTATGTCCTCCACAAGAAAAACTGGAACAAAAATGAAAAAAATTACTAACACTTTACTGTATCTTTCATAGGTGCATTTTTCTTTCCTTAAATACTCTGAAATTTTCATACACATATTTTTGTGCCAATAATGTTGGGCTTATGCCTTATTTTTCCTGTAGAGATGATGGGAAGAAAATCAAATGTTTCATCTCCATATTATGCAGAAATTAATTGAGTGGAAGAAAGTTCTATTGATTCTAGCTAAAAATACTCTGCTTTCAGTAGTCATCCTCAAGTCATATGCTTTTTAGGTTGTCATGCAAGTGCATAAGATTAGTGTACACCCCATTTAATTGGATCATGATTGCCTCCTATTTTAATTAACCTTTATTGGCATACCTATATTGCCAAGAAAATATACTTTGAGAAGCTCTGCTAATAACATTATTATTTGTTAGGGGTTTTTTCCATTTCATCCATCAAATTCTTTAGACAAATAATAAATCTGTGCAGCCTAGGGTTATTGGTAGGCTCTTTGTTTTGTTATGCTTTTTAACAACATATTTAAAACTTAGTTTTCTGAGAAAAGGATGCTTAAGAAAATAATTTCACTCATACCTTATAGAGAGGAAAACTGAGGCAGAGGTTATATGGCTTGCACCTCCTTATGCAGCAGGTCTAGCAAATATTGGTTTCAGTCTGTGGTATATGGGAGATAACCCAGATAATTAAAATGTTTTATTGCAATATTTAATGATCATACCCTCCTCACTTTACATCCTTCCTTTCCTTCCACTGATACTTCCATACCTGATTATGGGTCATTCTGCCTGGGGCAGGGAGGTGATCGAAATCATTGTTCAATTTCAATTCAATCCTTTTTTCTGGCTATGAGATCTGTATCTCAATACCCATATTAGTCAAATACCTGAATCTTTCTGCTAAAGTTAGAGGCCATCTGTCCACAAAATTACCTTATGAAGCTTCCAAGTCACAGACCCACTCACCATAATGCAGTATAACAAGAAATGTTATTTTACATTTGCCTAGAAGCATCAGTGCCCAGAAGCAATTTAGTGCAGCCATTGAAGCACCGTAGTGGCAATGGAGCATTTATTTCCTGGAGTGGCATCTATGCAGCTAGTCACCACTGCCCTGAAGACTTGTCTCCAGGAAAAAGATGAGGTTGAACAGAAGCTCTGGTGATCAGTTAATCCTTCTTTGTATCCTAAGGTAGGATCTTGTGCCTGACTGTTTTCTAACCCACAAAATGAGTTCCTAAAGGCTGTATTTTGGCAGATTTTCCAAAATCTTCAAGATCGCATAATTTTTCTTCTTTACTGCTATTTTTCTTCTTTAGCAGTAGACTCTAATTCCGTATGTTACTTCCTCCTACTATAAAGTAAGAAGCAAAGCCTCCCCCACTCTTAATTGTATCCCTTCCACTTTCACTGAGAAGACAGAGTACTTTAGATGATATGTAGCTGATTAGTTGTTCTCAGTGGAATTTGAATGAACTGTCTTTAGTATCACCTTGCTCTGTATAACCACAACCTTATCTCAGCAAGAGTAGTGTCTGCTCCTCTGCATCCACCATGGATTGCACACTTTAAATATTTAGCCTGGCCTCACTTCCTTTTTTTTCCTCTCTTTTTTTAATAGATCTAGTAAAATACGTGTGTTGAAGTGGGATTTTCTAGTTGCTGCCATTTGAATCATAAACACAGCCCTCCATACAATTACAAATCACAGTTTGGCCTTATGGGCCACTCTTGAAACAGCCCTGTGAATGAGAAATCACAGCACATCATGAATCCTATCCAATATTGAAACACATGCAGAGATAACAAGGGAAGAATGGGTCCTGTTTGTTCTCAGTTATGCTGTCAAATCTACAGCTGCTTACCCCTTGACAAACAAGTAAAATGTTTTGTATTTCACCCATAATCTGCAAGCAGAAAAAGAAGGTGTAATTTAAGAGACATAAAAAACACAGTTACCTCTTTAGATTTTCATGGGTTTTTGAGTAATGTTAGTTACAAACCTTTGTATTGTTATTTACCATTAGATGAGACATCAGACAAAGTAGTTCATAGTAAAATATCAAATGTGAGAGAAAGCAATGTTTTTCCTAACTGCAAATGTGGGGAGAATTGGAGATGATGTGGTGGGAACTGAAGAGAAGAAGGAAGAAATGAAAGTTAATTTTGGACATTTAGTGTTCTAAATTTGTTTTGTCAAAGTTATTACTCAGTTTCATTGTTAGTGCTATGAGAGAAATTTGATTAATACTAATGGAAAGATAACACTTGGTTCAAAAGATATTTGAATACCAAATCAGCACAAGCCCACTAACAAAGCACTGAATAACCATAAATGTTTTCCCCATACAGATCAGGTGCAACATGTCATGATAAAAGGAAAATCTACTTTCTCCTAGTGCTAAACACTAAGTTTATAAGAAGAAACTAGAAAATACTATTCTCCAAAGCAGTTTTTATTTTCTCTGCTCACTGTAATGCTTATGGCTAAAACCATTCTCAGTTCTCTTCTGCCTGGATACCACATACCTAAAGAAGCTATACATGTTTGATTTCACATGCTTCTTTTTGCTACAATTAAATATACAGGAAAGGAAACCACATGTTTTAAATCATTCTCTCTCAGAGGGAATTAATTCACAGGAGTCTTCTTATATACCTTCTGTCCCTTAATTCTGAGGTTTTCCAAGTACAGCCTGCCCCTACTAAAGGGGGATTTTAGGAAAACGCAACAGGACCTATGCAGTACACTCAATATGCTTCAAGGTGCCACAAGATAGTTCAGGCATATGTGGATATGTCCTGGTTTGAGGTAAAACAGAACCAAATTGCTGTTCAGTAATTTTACTCTTCAGCTAAGCCTCTTCTAACTAACTGAACTCTCTGAAACTAACCGTGTATTTTTAAAACAGTAGTCTGCTTCCAGAGTGATAAGACATGATTTTTTATAATTTATGCCAAGGAATGGTAGAAGCATGGAGAGGCTCCTGCTTATACTTATTGCTATAACAAGCAAGGTCAGCTAACTTTGCTGTGTGCCATGTTCAAGGGTCAGAAGTGGAANTTCATGAATTCTGTACCATCAAATAAATGTTCTTTAAATAGCAGCTTTTGTAGAGCTTGTGGTATCATATTTCTCATTTTACAGACAGAGAAAATGGGATACAGACAGTGAATGATTTATGTAATATAACATTATGCAAAATAATATATAAAAAGTTAAACCAGGAACAGAATCCAGAATGTCTCATTCCCATATCTGGGTTTTGACCTCCAGAATATGCATTTGGTATTTGTATATTTAAGGGGGAAGGTTTTCAAGGCCACAGACAACCACAAAAGCTCACAAATTGGGTCAGGCATCCAGCTCTCATTGTCTTTGAAACCGTGACTTTGCAGTCTGCCAGTGGTAGAAGACCACCATTATGTGTATGAGGCTGGATCTGAACCAGCATCATACCAGTAGGGCACTGTATGAAACTGAGTTAATTAACAATACTGCAGTGATGTGTAAATAGCTTGTTGTTGAATTTCTTTCTGCATGCATAATTCCAGCAGAGAAAACATTTTTTGTTGGACAAGGCCAGCAGGACTATTTCTAATAGCAAAGACTGTTGAAGAGGTTCCTGGATGGACCATTAGTCAACTCAAGGGTCATTCATTCACTTACTCAAGTCTCTATTCATTCTCCTGCCATTAATTGTTTAATATTCTGCCAAATACAGATTAACTTTTATTTGTCTGATGAGTGATAGATGGTGACTTTCAGATAAAAACAGTTTCAGAAAAGCTTGCTCACAATGCAGTGTTCTACCTCATGAGTAATTATTGGCTCCATACCAGAAGGCCCATATATAGCAGCCTGAAGAACTGCTTTTTAGTCTATTCTAGCAATGACTTTAACAGAGATTTACTTAAGGATTGTTTTCCTTCTGTGCATGCATATCTCTAATGTCTTGTTTAAGTAGATAAATAGAGAAAAGATCTGAACAATCCATTTTTTAATAATTAACAGTGGAAGAAAAGTGTAGCTGCAGTGTACAGGGAATGATTTGCCTTGTACCAAACACTGAAAACATCCTTATTTAGTCAACATTCAGTAACATTATACGAACTGGGAACCAGAATAATCAGAAATTCAGGTTGATCATTTTTTTTGTTCCTGGTACCTCACATTTTTTACCTGCTATAACAGATCTCCGCAAAAGTAAAGGAAGACAACTTCCTTAGGAGACATTTTTTAACAGCATTCAAGATTAGAAATGTTATACACAGTAGGACAGTTACTGAATGGAAGCACAAGGCTGGTAGGTTTATATCGAATTCTTTATCCAAGGTCTTTTCTCAGAAAAAAATAAATGTCTATACATATATAATAAAAAACCCAAAACAAAACNACAAGAACAACTCGTCTATTCATTTGCCTCTGATACTGCTGCACTCATTCCTGAATCCAGATCTGGCATCCACTTCTGATCAGTCACTGAGTCCTGTCTGGGACTTTCCCAGTGCCTGCTGGTGATGTGATGGTCACCCTGGGAGCTTGATACTTTTTGTATAAATTGTATATATTTCATTATTTTATTTTT
>VXBO01002853.1:77435-126477 GCA_013400135.1 Rhinoptilus africanus
GTTGGACAAGGCCAGCAGGACTATTTCTAATAGCAAAGACTGTTGAAGAGGTTCCTGGATGGACCATTAGTCAACTCAAGGGTCATTCATTCACTTACTCAAGTCTCTATTCATTCTCCTGCCATTAATTGTTTAATATTCTGCCAAATACAGATTAACTTTTATTTGTCTGATGAGTGATAGATGGTGACTTTCAGATAAAAACAGTTTCAGAAAAGCTTGCTCACAATGCAGTGTTCTACCTCATGAGTAATTATTGGCTCCATACCAGAAGGCCCATATATAGCAGCCTGAAGAACTGCTTTTTAGTCTATTCTAGCAATGACTTTAACAGAGATTTACTTAAGGATTGTTTTCCTTCTGTGCATGCATATCTCTAATGTCTTGTTTAAGTAGATAAATAGAGAAAAGATCTGAACAATCCATTTTTTAATAATTAACAGTGGAAGAAAAGTGTAGCTGCAGTGTACAGGGAATGATTTGCCTTGTACCAAACACTGAAAACATCCTTATTTAGTCAACATTCAGTAACATTATACGAACTGGGAACCAGAATAATCAGAAATTCAGGTTGATCATTTTTTTTGTTCCTGGTACCTCACATTTTTTACCTGCTATAACAGATCTCCGCAAAAGTAAAGGAAGACAACTTCCTTAGGAGACATTTTTTAACAGCATTCAAGATTAGAAATGTTATACACAGTAGGACAGTTACTGAATGGAAGCACAAGGCTGGTAGGTTTATATCGAATTCTTTATCCAAGGTCTTTTCTCAGAAAAAAATAAATGTCTATACATATATAATAAAAAACCCAAAACAAAACAGCTAGGAGCAAATCAAGCAGAGATTACATGAGATCTCAACAGCTAAGTGGGGCCAGCTACCACAGATAATTAGACTCAGTGCAAAACTAAAGTTGTATAGCCTTAGGCAAGGCATGATTGCAGCTTTCATTGAATTGACCACTGGAAACCCATTGTTATGTTGATTTTCACAGCAGATGCTTGGCAGAAGCATTAAGATGGGACAAAAATATGCCATAGTTCTCTTACTGTCTGTTATTTATAAGAAGATACCAACACATTGAACCTGTGGTTTCATTCCCATCAGTGGTTCTCTGTGTTTGATAGATGGTGCTTTTGCCTGGCAGCAGAAGCCAAGCAGCTGTCTCTCCTTACTGGGAGCCCCCACTTTTGTGGTGCTGAGAAGATACTCATCCACAGCTACATTGTGAGCCCCTGCCAATGGAGTAATGGGAGCCTAGGGCTGATTTCACTCTAAAAGCCTGCATGAGACCTTTTGCTAATTCCACAGCGCAGAATTCAGATCAGATTAGGATTATTCAAAGAATTTTTTTTAGTTCAAATACGAGAGTGGCACAGAAAAAAAAGAACTATTTTTCTTATGTTCCATGCATACATATATATTATTTTAATTAAATCCAGATAAACTTCCAAACACACCTGTTGTGCTTCAAACCCTTAAATTTCATACAATGGTTTGGGTTGGAATGGATTTTTAAAGGTCACCTAGTCCAGCCCTCCTGCAATGAGAAGAGACATCTTCAACTACATCAGCTTTCTCAGAGCCCCGTCCAACCTGACCTTGAATGTTTCCAGGGATGGGGCATCTACCACCTCTCTGGGCAACCCGTGTCAGTGTTTCACTAGAAGTGGTGACATAAACCCCTTTGATTTCCTCATCTCCACACCTTCTGCTGCTACCAAGCTGAAACAATCAGGTAAATTAACTGGAAATTTGTGATTAGTTTCACTCATTCTGAAACTACATGTCTTTTTTTTTTTTTTTTTTTTTTTTTAGCAAATAGACTTTTCAGCTCTTCAACAAATTCTACTACAGAGCTGCGGAATGGCATACCAGACCATGTAGGTGCACAATTTATTATGAAATGCTGAATTGGCAAGACAAGAAACAACATAATAGACCAACATATTGGCCTGGATACACATGTGGCCTGAGAAAAAGTTTTCTATGACCTCCATTCTTCCAAGTTCAAAAACCAGTTAGTTAAAAGATAAAGGCCTCCAGACAACAAAAGAGGGATGCACATGTCAACATCATTTATATCTTCCAATTTCCCACCAAAAAATTGATACCTCTGTCCATATCATCAAGTTAAAATAGTACCAATACAAATTCTTGTCCTCAAATATTTAGACTTTT
This sequence comes from Rhinoptilus africanus, assembly GCA_013400135.1. NCBI lineage: Eukaryota > Metazoa > Chordata > Aves > Charadriiformes > Glareolidae > Rhinoptilus > Rhinoptilus africanus. The sequence goes on from VXBO01002853.1 coordinate 79,621, forward strand.
ATCAGATGACAGAGACTTACACAGATTTCATGAGAAATTCTCTTTTCTCTAGGGTCTACCATTGTTTCATATTTGGAATAGCTGCAGTGGACAAGAGCAAGTCATCCTTGTGCTATAGAGGAGTAGAACAAGATGACCATCTGTGTTGTGGGATCACACAGGCAAAGTTTATAATGATAAAAATCCACACCTTTAAACCAAGTGGTACAGATTTCTTTACTCTTAGAGTTATCTTGATCTGTAGCAGATTGGGGACCATCTAGGGGAGATGAGAACTGGGGAAGTGAGCTGTTAATGCTGCAGTGTGAACAGTCACAGTCTGAATGTTCAAATTCCCCTTTTATATAGCAAGAGAGACCAACCTTCAGTGGCTGAGAATTACAGTGAAGAACTATTTCTGATCACAGCAAGCAGGGCAAGTAACTAACTTTGGCTAAGACCATGAAGTTCTGGACTGGTATTGTGGAAAGAAAGACTGCTCTTACTTGAACAAAGATGCCAAGACCACGTAGGAAATCATTTCCCACCCAGCCCTATGAAGTTTTTGAGATTTGGTTCCTATATATAAACTGAATCCTTCAGGACTCTGCAGCTAAGACATCAAGGGTTCCTTGCTCTCCATCTGCAGAAGCTGTAGATAAATTAATTAAAAAAAAGTAAGTTAATACAGAATCAGATCTTGTCAAATGCCAAGCATTTCTGTCAATCCCCAAAAGGTATGCAAGTTCAGAAAAGACTGTAGGAATGCAAAAATTTCCAATTATTTTTTTTCCCAAAGAACCCAGAGGATTTATCTAGGCCCACAAAGATGTGCAGGAGTGGAGCTCTCCATCCCTGTTAATGCTGACTCTTTATTGTGTTTGAAGATGAAGAGGGTGGCTTCATTTCACCTGGCTGTGAAATAATTTAGCACTTTATCCTAGTTGCCTTCTAGTAGGGCTGATTCTGAATCTGGCAGTGTGCCGAGATAGAAGAACAGAATGATAACCTGAAGAGACTCGACATCAAATGCCATATTCTGTACAATGTTATTGTTATTACCATTAATATTTGTGACTATCACAGTGCCTAGAAATCCTAGACGATGATCACACTCCACTAAATACCAGTTTCTACAATAAAAAAGTAAAAGACAACTAACTTGTCTTCAGGGAGAATACATGCTATTTTATTCCTTTGGGAAAATTTTTGCTCTGTTAATAAAGTCTACTAATAAAGATAAACCAACAGCATCTTAATTTGGGATGGATGGACTGCTGCGCCTTGTTTCCATTGGCAGGAACCATGGGGAATCCAATTTCACGTCAATGCAATGACACCCTAAGTTCTAGCTGATTGCTCTTTCTTACTGCTACCCAGGAGTTTTCAGCTTTACAGATCAGGAAACTGAAATATAGAAAGGAATTACTTGTTCAAGGTCACAGGGCAAGTTCTGGCAGAAACAGGAATAGAAACTGGGGATGGCAAATCACACCACCTATTCTAAATAACAGAACAAAGTGTCTCTTCATTCTCCAGCTCTCTCTAATGCATCTAGGCAATTACAGGGCAAATTCAGGCTACAATACTCTTTTTATTGAAGTCTTTTTTTTTCTTGTTCTGAATTTTAAAAAAAGACAACTTTATTTATATGTCATTGTTAGTTATAGAAAATACTTTGGATTTATTTTATTCAGAAGACAGGGAGGAATCAAAACAATTCTATTTAATTATTGCTGTAATTTTGATAGCTTAGTGGAGAAAAACAGTTTATCAAGTTGACGAGGAAAGAATTTATAGACTTAATTGTTGTACTTGGAATAAAAAATATATCAGCAATTAAACAGAAAGAAAAGTTCTGAATTCTTAAAATTGTGCAAAATCTTGAAATATAATGGAAAATAATGCATTGTTGTTAGATTCCAGTAATGCTGTTTCCATGATGATGAGAACCAAAATAAAAGTATGTTGTCAAAATGCAATCGAAGCTAGCTTGTTTTGTAAATTATTGACAGGCACAGAAGCAGAACTTGTGCTTTTTTTTTTTCAATCTCCCTCTAATACTTCAGTGAGACATTGAAATGCACTGCATTGAAAAAGCTAATACTTCCCCAGAAATTTTACAAATGTAAATATACAATATGTCTCTCATTTCATTATATTATCATAAGCTTAATACATCAGCACAGAAGTAAGAGCGAGTTTGTAAACTGAATTGGACTGTCCCAAACTAACACAGTAGAATATGAAATACAAATTACATAATGTATTTATGCCACTTGAATAATGTTTTACACTCCATTGGTAGGAAATGATTGACTGAACAGGGATGTAAGAAATACACTGGCTAATCAGAACCCTCATTATCTGCAAACTGAAGTAGACTTGTGAAGGAAATCAATAAAACCTCAGCATCAGGATAATGACAGTGAACTTTCATCTGCAAATCCTCATCCATTGCAATTGAGGTTTGTCATGGAGCTGGTCCCTATTCAAGTAGAAGGGAGTAACATCACAGTGAAGATTTATAGGGCGAGATCCACAATGAAGTTTTCATTCTGGTTTTGCCCAGAATGAAGATTACTGAGTCTCAAGAAATCATTAAAGCAAACCGAGCAGGTTGTATCGTGAGGACAGCTCATTTTCCTCTATTAAATGCAAAGAATGAGATGTTACAAGGACCAGAAGATTTAAGAAACAAGACTGGTCAATTAGTTGATACGATCTTGCCTGGACAGGTCTAAATGAGAAGCAGCAACATGAAAAGCTGAAGAAATTTTCATGAAGGCATCTTGCTCCACTAGTATTTACAAATGGGATTTCTGAAGACTGAGAACTTTAAAATTGTCAAGGACACAACCACCTTTTTCACAAGTGTTTTACAAAAACAGCTCACACTGATGCTAGGGCAGCCCAATGTATAACTGATCTCTCTGTGTTTGGAATATTAGCAAAGTATATCTATAATAATTTAAATTCTTTATTCTAGACCCCAGGGTAGGTGGTGAGAGAAACTGTAGGAATCATGTTTCACCCTGCGGGCTGTACATGTTGGAGTGGTATTTATCAAGATTTCATCGCAATGTTTTGTCTGTGATAACTCTACCATCAAAGCAGGTTCCTTTTGAAAATGAGTAAAATTTTACCTTTTTTTGGTTAATACCTAGCAAAAAACCAGGGTATTCCTCCTTTCTACTTCTCAAAGCATTTGATACATAACTCTGCCTTTTTTCTTTCATTTAGGAACAAAACAGCCAACATCATTATCCTTTCTGTAAGTTGGAATGCCTTTATTAGTCACCTCAGAAATATATACCTAGAAAACAAATGCCTCTGGGTTTATAGGATTGTTCTAATTTTGATACTTAAAAAAAGAATGAAGTATTTTGAAAAAGGATTACTATATCTAACCTTTTTTTTTTCTTTCTTTTTTTTTTTTCTTTTCCTCCATCTGCTACAGAAGTTTGTAATGGCTGGGCAGGAATATCACTGAACAATATAGTGAATTTTATGTTGACAGCTCCTTCAGTTTCCATTTTCAAGAGGCAGCCTTTGAGTAGAAAGACAGACTTATGATAGAAATTATTGCCAACCCTAATTGTGCTGCTTTGATGCATAGAGAGCTTGTATTAAATTCTGAACCTCAATATGGAAAGCTACAGAACAGTCAGAATTTATTTTGACTTATCACTGACCCAAAGTAAGAATTAAATAACAAAATTAGACATAAAATGACCTAACATCTGCTCAAAATGCCTTGTACTTCAGAGACCAATGCTTGTCCTGTATCGTATTTTTACTCTGCGTTAGAGGATCTATTGGTTGTATTAGTCACTATTTCTTCATGATCACATGGTGTTCTCTTAAATAGTGGACAATAAAGTAGCTAGTCCTCATGGGAAAACCAGATTGGAAAACCAGACCATGCTATTATGAAACTCAATTCTTCCCTTATCATACATAATTAAAAAATGACCCATCGACAGTGGCTTCCATTAAATTTTAAATAACATTTTTATTAAATACCTTTCATTGCAAAGTTGAGTTGATTATAATAATTATGTGGGGTTAACATTAATGAAGGGATTACTCCTAGTTTACCTTATTTTTCATAGGTTATTTCTGAAGGGAAATGTAGATATGTCATTACGAGTTCTAATGTATGTGACATCTCAATTCAAAATCAACCAGGTTTTAGTTCCATCACTTTTTATTTCACTTCAAAGATTCATAAGTTCATATTTACCATATTTAGAGTAGACAGTATCTTTCTCCTACCTTACATTAAGAAGTTCTCATTTTTCGGGCATCCTGAAGTAAGACTCAAGTGTACAAAAAGACACGAGGTATTACAAATAGTGAGAAAATAAGAGAGTCCATGACATCTCAGACCAAAGGCACAAATAGATTATTATTCTGTTTGCAGTGGTGTACAACAGTGGACGCTTAGGGAGTGAGTGTAAGAAACTGGGCACCCTTAGGATGAATATTCAGTATTATAAGACCTAAATTCTAGTCCATGTAGAAGAATCAATGATAGCTAGCTTTCTTTTACAAGAAAGGGAGATGAAGGAATGTCAGAAAATCTGTCTAAGACAGCAAATAGGGAAGCAAAAGCTGAAGAGGAGTCCTGGTGAAAAGCAATATTTGAGGCAGAATCTAACGTGTTATTTTCATTCACGGAAGATTCCAAACCCTATGTCCAATTCCAAGTGCACAACATGCATGCCTCTTTCCTTTCCAAGGAATAACAGAATGGCTGAGGTTGAAAGGGACCTCTGAAAGTCATCTTGTCCTCAGTGCCAAAGAATATCCCCATCATCCAGAGACTACTCACTGGCCATGACCATAACATGAGAGAACTGCATCCTGTTTCTTCCACTGCCTATCAGAGACTCAGACTGCAGCTCTCACCCCCTGGGAGAGGACTCCAATCACCAGCTCAGAGGTGACTGCCACTGGAGATGAAATAATCTATTTTGAACAGGATAGCTATGATCCCTCGGCCAAAAAGAGGAAAAGAAATAACGGAGAAGAGAGAGAAAATCCAACAATTTGCAAATGTGATCCGGATTCTTGAACTCCAGAATTGTGGAACTGCCTTTGGACAGATGATTTCCATGTTGCAGTTTACACTCCATAAGCTATCTGTGCATTTTAGACATCAATCACTCATTCTAACAATGCACAAAACCCTCAGGGCACAGCCTCAAACTCCTTCATACTCATCCTATTAACCACTAAGCTATGGAGACACATTACAATGTGCTCTTTTTCCTCCTTTTCCTTGCCAAATGTATAATAACCCTATATAAAACAGTAAATACTCAGCAAAGTGCAAAATTATAAGCTGTTCTTCCTTTTGCTTTCAGTGGGAATAAAGCACTTAATTTGTTCTGATACCAGAATGCACAGAGTGAAATTCCTATTTATATATTGCTTAAACATATGTTTTATAGCTTAAGATACCTGACTTCCTTTGAGAATCTACCCTTCTGGCTTTTCCTAAGATCAAGGTCTGTAAGAATGTCAGAAGAACAGATGAAAAATCACATGCCTTGCTAAAATAAACACAATACTACATCATATTATACTATACTAATTTATCATAAACTGCCAGAAAAGTGACAGTTTCAGATTATGGAAACAATATCTTTGTCCTCTAATTTTTTAAATGGAAGAACGGCTTGATATATAACTGGAAGCTGGAAGAAAGAGATTTCATGCAACTTCTGTGTTGGCTTTGTATGAGATGGAAATGTTCTGGCAAAAATATTGATGTCTGATATTGTAAGCTAATAGTAAATTTTCATTTTAGACACTTTTGGCAACACTTGTAATTTCTGAGGAAGATGTTTGGTAGAAATCTTAGCATGCTGTCAGAATATTTGTCAGTGTGAAGTTGAGTGGTTATTTTTGACTGTATGATTTTTGTGTTATGCAGAACTATGTAAAAAAAGATACACTCATAGACATAGATGGTCTGAGGATTCCTCCTTTCCCTTTATGGATGCTTTGCAAGAGGAGAAATAGAATTTTTACATGCATGTTGAGGGAAATCACTCAAGAAAATTCACTTACTAGACTCATGAAACGCACAATTTAGTGCTAAGGTGAGCCCTATATAAAGGTACTAAGAGGTCTCCTTTAGTTAGGTTCTGGTTTTGCAGAATGACTGAAACTGGTCATTAGAATTCATCTCACTATATTACCATTCATTCGCTCAATCAAACTAAATAAGAGTATGGGTGGAATCTTGTAGGGTTGATATAAGAATTTCTGCCTTTGATCTGCTAATCCCCCTTTTAATTTTTTGAAATTTCTTGATGGAAAAGAATGGATGCTTACCCAAATAACACTGTTGCATTTGCAAAAAGTGATTTCTCTTTCTTTGACTACAAGAATACTATGGGTTTTTTTCCATATGGATCTGAATGCATCTGTGTGTCTGCTTCACCCACAAACAGACCTAAAAACCTTGGAAGTAAAAACCAATTTGTAATATTATGTAGCACTTAATTTCACCACTGAGTGATTTCTGTGAGCACAGACAGCATACTCTCAAATTGAATCTGCACAACAGAATAATAGCTGCTTGATAAAGATGTTTAACATCAGAGGTTTGGATTCTGATGCTTTCTTTGTAACATAATCTGTTTTGCTTTGCACACCTGAACCCTCTTTAGAACAATAGAAGAATAAAATAAAAAAATGAAGATAAATATGTGATAAAGTTGGGTATAAATTTATGAGAAACTTTTTCATGAGAAAACTGAAGTTTGGGTTAATTGAAATCTTATGAATTACTGATGAACTACTTAGTTAAAATCATCTTTTCATTGCCCTACAGAAGTCGAATTCTGACTTTTTGACTCAACAGTGACATTTCTCTATCCTCACATATTTTTGTATCAGTTTTTATCTGAGTACAAATTATTAGGTTTTTGTTAAAATGAACAAGTAATTTTTTTTTAAATTACCTAAGAAAATATTTATTTAAAGGTTAATATTCTGCTTAAATAAGTTTATCTAAAATTAAAAAACCCCACAACTCCAATTAGTCAATTAAATTAACATTAGAAAAATCTGTTAGAAACACATTTCCAGCTGCTCTTCAGTAATAAGTGTTTTTTTAATTTTTTTAACTATTGATTTAAAAATATATTTTCCAAATGAAACATTTTTTCTCAGAAAAGAAGAAAAATCTGAAAGATCAAGGTACTATTTTCTTAATTTAGACACATTAAAATATGTAAAGATTAAATGGTTTGACAGAAACCTTGCAAGGAAAGTGATTGTAACTTTAAGTACAAAACCCCCTGTGTCTTAGATTTTCATTTTAATAGATACAATTTAAAATGTCAAATTCCAGAAAGCACGTATGCATAATACAAGTTCATTAAAGTATGTACATGCTAAATTTCAGTCCAAATGCTGTTAGAATTTACTCTCAAATTTTAAATTAGATTATATTTATGAAAGGATTTCTGTAAATCCCTTTGTTAATCCAACAGTTTCACGGAATGGATAGATTTCATTGTTCAGAGTGTGGGCACAAAATTTATGAAGGTCAGTGTTTCTCTAGTGACCTGTTTGTTGTGTTTTCATCTACCTCAGCAATATTCTTTTTGACCGCTTATTCCATGAGGAAGATCAAAACAGAGGTCTTTAATTTCAAGGACATTCATTCTGGAGAGATGTGTGAGAATATGTGTTTATATTCTCTGCATCTCAGTTTTCCCATGAGATGTTACAGACTTAGTTGCGATCTATAGGTCACAGCCATGCTCTCTAATGTGTTGTCAAACGCAGAAAGATGGGGTTTTTTTGGTGTAATGCTGATCACAGGAAGACATGTCCACCTTCAGATCCTGTGCTACATCTCTCCTTATCAAGCTTGGGTTGAATGGATGTACACTGCAGAAGGGGGCCAGGGTGTTGGGCTTTGTGTGAGAAAGTAGACCTATCCCTTTACTGACCATAGTAACCTCTATTTATGACCCACTTGGAACCATTTTTCGTGATAGCAATTAAAATTTACCTCCAGTGTTAAATCAATAATAAAACACAAAGGTTTACAAAGACATGGGTAGGAGATATAGTGGAAAGTGGTCAGAAGAAAATTAAGATAACTAAGAATGCTTCATCTAATTATCTGAAGATCAAATTCCAGAGCTCTCTCTTTCCCTCTGTCTATCTGACATATTGTTGACATTTGCTTTACTTCCATGGCCAGTGACGTTCTGTTGCCCATTCTGTGTGCTCAAGTTGCTGTAACAAGAAACAGGCTTTTCTTGGCAAAGTGTGATAGTTTTTGTGTTCAATCCTTTTCTTAAATCTCCCTGGGGTTCCATTTAGATTAAAATCCTCCTTCCTCCCACCAACCATTATTGATCCTTAATTTATTTAGGAGGCAGTTTCAGCACTCCTTCTTCCAGGTATTGACTGCCCTTACTGCCTTGGAAATTATAATGGCCCTTCAGAAAAATAGGTGCTATCTTTTCACACGAGTAGCCATTAGAAAAATATTAACAGCTCTCCCACTCTTGGACAGACAATAAGTAAATCTCTTTATGAAGCTTTTTCTATACACTGAACCTTGTATTTCATAGTAACATGTAATATCCTAATCATGTGTCAATGGAATTAATGCTTGTAACTCATTAGTGGGTGTTAGTTGAGACAGAACTGAAACTAAAAAGATAAAAGTAGGTCTTAGTGAAGTTGACTAAACAATCTGCCTAAGGAAAAAACAAACCAGGTCTCAGCTCTTCACATCAGGACCTGTACAAAACCTATGTACAATAGCAACAGCATTAGCTCTCTGAGATAGCTTCTTATCAGACTCTGTCTCCTGAAGTTACAAAGCACAAGTCCATTACCCTAAAAAGAATTCATGAGTTATCCTAAAAAAGAATTCATGAGTTAACTGTAACACCTGCAGGCTTTGCATGTCCTGTCAGAGATCATCATTGCATCCTGCCATGGTTATGAAAGACTCTCTCTTGTGTATCGGGTGGTAGAATGCTAGTTACCTGTTTAATAGCACTTCCAAACCCAAAAGTAGTCCTTAAAACAACTCAAAGAATGCTCACAAAACTTCTGTTGGATCACACTTGACAGCAAGTGTCTGTCTAGCTTTATTACCTTGACAACATTTAAAGGAAAGGACATGTGTGTTCATCAACTGTTGGACAGGGGAGAAGTTGTGCTTGAAAAGTAACAGCTCTGTAGAATGGTCTGTCCCCATTCTTGTATGCCCCTTGCTCCACACCTGTCTGAGATTTCCTTATGGGTGTTAATGAACTAAACCTCAAACTATGTCAGTGAAATGGGAAAGTGTCCACATTCTCCAGCTTTATGGATGAAGAAATGATTTGAGACAAACTAAAAACAGAAGCACCCCCACCCCATGGTGTAGACCAAGGATTGGGTGTCCCTGAGCAGTAACACAATGTCTTGGCCATCTCTCCTCTTCTGGCTTCTCTGTATTTACACACAAGGCTAGGAGAATAGACAACCTGACCTCTTAAAAATCCATCATGAAAATTTCCTTGGTGTTTTCACTTTGCCATAAATGAAAGGCAACTACTCTCTGTGGCAAATTCTGCTGGGTAATTACATTTGCTACAAAAAAATGTTTGTTCTCAGCTATTGTTCCATGTGTTTATTAAAATAAATCAGGTCTAATGCAGTCGCCTCTCAGAGTGAATTCATCTCCTGGCAAAGGATCTTATTTCCAGCCAGAACTACCACTAAACAAGGATGTGGACTTCATCACGTAAAAGCAATATGGATGCACTCTCTGACACTAAAACTAATTATTGAGGCAATAGGTAACATGCTCCATTACTTTTAATGGATTGATTAATAACAATTATTGCAGCCTCTTCATGATAATTTCAGAAAGTAATAAACGTGTTAATATTTGGCTTGCAAAAGTAAAGCATTCATTTCTGAATGTTACTGTTCCCTGATCAATTACTTGGCAGAAACAACTGTCCTCCTTTAACCCACACATCCTTTGACTGGAATCCTGTGATTAGATAGATTAGACCTTTACTTTCCTGAATCAGCCATCTTGTGACTGCCCCTGCATGAAAGGAAAAGGCAGCCTGCATGCTTAAGTGATATAAAATTGGAAAGCTAAAGTCTCCAAAATTCTGTGCTACTGAATCCAACCATCTTCCCTTTACAAACTGCCCAAAACTGCTCTCTAGGAGGAAGAAGCTGAATTATTTGTTATATGTATGGTGCCACCTTCTCCTCTGTGTACATCTGCAAAAAAGCCTTATCCTCCAGCAGAAAGAAAACTGGACATTAACAAGAAAACTTGATCCTTTTCTTCCCCCATGACTTTGTGTGTATTCATTGCAGATATTGGCCATTACCTAAATTATGTCTTGTTACTGATTTTAGATCACCCATGTTTGATTCAGTTGCCCCATTAAAAATGAGTATGAAAGCTGTCCCATCAGGCCGACCTGAGAAAGTTAACGTTTATAGCTATATTCTTAATTTACTAAGCCAAATATGAAAGCAGCAGACAGAAATTCCACATATCTCTGCAAGAAATGTACAAAAAGAAAAAAGCCTACCTGTCCTGCAACTTCTGGTCAATCTAGCTCACCTTCCCAACTAACAACCAATATTACATATACATAATAAAAAATAACAACAAAGAACCCAAATACCTGTTATCTGGTGTTTTGCTAGCATGTAAGAAAAGGTAGCTAATCCAAACAGCTTTCATAATATCATAGAGTTGGAAGGGACCTTTAAGATTAACTAGTCCCTGCCATGGGCTGGGATATCTTCCACTAGACCAGGTTGTTCAAAGCCCCGTCCAACCTGGCCTTGAACTCTTCCAGGGATGGGGAATCCACAACTTCTCTGGGCAACATGTTCCAGTGTCTCAACCCCGTTACAGTAAAAAAATTCTTCCTAATATCTAATCTGAATCTACCCTCTTTCATTTTAAAACCATTACCCCTTGTTCTATCACAACAGGCTCTGCTAAAAAGTCCCTCGCCATCTTTCCTGTAGGCCTCCTTTAGGTACTGAAAGGCTGCAATAAGGTATCCTGTGAGCCTCCTGGCAGTCGTCTCTTCCCCAGGCTGAACAACCCCAACTCTCTCAGACTGTCCTTATAGGAGAAGTGTTCCACCCCTCTGATCATTTCTGAGATCCTCCTCTGGACCTGCTCCAACAGGTCCATGTCTTTCCTATGCTGAGGGCTCCAGAGGTGGATTCGGTGTATTCCAGAGTGGAGTACAGGGGCAGAANCTAAGTCATGTTCAGCACCATTTTGAGGTAGAGTAGGAACAGGATTCAAAAACATACAAAATAAGCGAGAAAGGGTATTGACAGTGTTTTTCAGACCTGGTATTAGAGTCTTTCAAACAATACTGAGGTTTTCACCGTTGTGATTTAACCGTTGTGGGTTGTATCTTTTTCAAGGGAATAAAAGGACTGAGCTCATGCTTGGTGTGGAAAGTGGTACATTGCTCCCCACTTCAAACCCCAGCCCTCAAGTTGTCTGGCCTGGGAGATGTGCTGCTGATGAAGCTGTGACTAGCATAACTCCCGGGATCGTAAAATATCCTCATACTTGCATTAGAATCAAATATGCTCTGGGAGCCAAGATGATAGAGGAATAGTACCAAGCAAAACCAAAATTCTCCAGATGTGACTTATTAGTTTAGAAAAGAAAAAGTCATAACCTTGAAAGAATGGAGTTAATGCAAGTGGAAGGAGCAACCTGTAAGCTTCTACAGTGCTCGGACCCAGGCAGGAATAGTCATCTATGAATATGCCCAGCCATGGCATTAGAAAGGGAATAGCATGACTGAAAGTATGATATAACAGTGCCTAGTGCCTGCACACTAATATATAAATCTCACCACGGAATGATTAGTCACAGTTTGAGACCTAGGACACAGAAGTATAAGATACAATGATCAACGAGAGGGAAGTGCCGAGCTGTGCAAACTCCAGAAATGATTACACCTGAGAGGAGAATAAGAAAGGAAGACGCTGCAGGGGCTTAGGCAAAATGATGGAACTGCAAAGGAACAAAGCATCGTTCCCATAGCCTCTATTCCCAGATTCCTTACTTCTGACATTATAAAGGATTTCAACAATAGCAAGATGAGAACTCAACATGTGTTAGAAAATTTAGGAGTGTGAAGACATAAATGATTTTAAGGTAAAGTTTTTAGAAATTTTCTGTTCTGTAGAAATGCAGCTTTAAGACACTGACAAGGCAAAAAATTCAAAATAGGAATTGTTCGCTATAGCTTAAAGCTTATAGCTACAGGCTACTATTTTGCACTTGAACATATAATTTAATACCAGATCTTAAAGCTTTAAGCTAAATGTGCTTTCCCACTGGAATTAGATGCTTGAGTAACTTTTAAGATACAGGCGTTTGTTGTTTAACTGTAAATTGGAGAATAAAGGTGATGATGTCCTATGTCACATAAATTCTGAGGATAACAGCAATAAAGATTATAAATAAAATCATGTAGTACAACAGTGGATTCTAAGTAAGAACTGTGAAAAATATATTTTACAAACTCTGTGTTCTATTTCCAGCAGAAACAGACATTATTCTTCAGACTCCAGGTAAGATACTGAATTCTGAAAATGAAAACACAGTATGCAGTACCATGCAGAGCAAAGAGCGTATCCAGACTACAGCGTGCAGAAGTGACTTAAGAAGACCATACAGTACAGTCAATGATGAAATGTTTGCTGTTACCTCCCTGGAAGTTGTAGGAAATCAATATACCCATCAGTACTGGGCCCACTGGTTCTATCAGGCTCAGCCTTGCTGGTTGCTTTGGTTTCTTACGTTCAGTCTGCATCTTCAGTAGGGAAGGAAGTGCTGTGTGTGTGTCAGTGTGGTGCCTGTGTGAGTGTGCATGTGAGTGAAAGAGAGATGTGCAGTGGGATGGAAACCAATTAAACTGTAGTGTTAGATAGGTGATGAAAAGGGCTCTATAAAAGCAGGATGGTGCCAGAGCTAGAGTTAATATAGCACCTGGCACACAGTGAAAAATAATAACATTAAAAATGTTCTGAACTAATGTATTTTTAGGGAGAATTGGAGTAAAATAAAAACAAAGTTCAAACAAAATGTCAAGTTTAGGCAACAAACCTGGAGGAAAAGATGAAAAAATGTCTCACCTGATACTTAAAAAATACCCAATAGTATAAAAGAGCAGTTAAAAATGAAAGGCTTGCAGACTACCAAATACTAAAAGCCAAATTTCCACTAAGAATAACCCTAAACATGAAGTGATTGTGATAAAGATTTTCATTAGGTGGGGGGTAGGGAGTATGGGTCACTACAGCAGCTTTGCCAAATCTTTTGAATTTATCACCAATATCCTCAAAGGATACTGATCCCCAAAACATACTGATCCTCAAAAGCCAATGTGGCTTTTGGGCAACTGCAGATGGAAATGTGGTACGATCTGCCTAGACTTTCAGCTGATCCCCAACGTGCTCTTCGGGGCTGCTGCCCCTTGACTTCACTTCCCTTCATTCACATTCCCTTCATTCTCTAAGAGAAGAGCTACAATTCCTACTGCCTCTTAGTTAGTGATGTGGAAGGCAACAGAGACATTAGGAAACTTTCAGCTGGGAAGTCAAATGGCTGTGGTCCATCTGCCTGAGGTAACAACTTGAACTGTGTAACCTGGAAGCCTGATCATCAATGGAGGTGTGCCAATGGAGACATCATCAATGGAGAGTCATTTCCAGAGGTTGACTGAGGTTACAGGAAAACTACTTCATCTTGCTTTTCGCATTTTCTCTCTGTCCTTTATGCACCTCCTACTGTTTCATTTTGCTTTAATCTTCATCTCCTCTTCCACAGCTGTAGCCCAGTCTAACTTAGACACCAGGAGAGCTGTGGCACCATTCTCCACACCCATCAGCTGTGTAGCTGGGTCAGGCTCATCCACCAATTAGTTTTCTGAAGCATAAATAAAACAAGGCTCTCTCTATTGCCCCAGACTTACAGGATGAAGAGGAGGGAGGAAGAAATCTTTCCTCAGCATGTTCAGTCCTCATACTTAACCATAGCTGTCAAAAACAGTCAGGCTGCTCAGGGAAAGTATTCAGAAACAACTTCCAGCCTGAATTGCCTATGGCAAGAAGCTGAATAAAAAACTGAACCAGCATGGTATCCCTAAACAAGATAATTTCAGGTCCTTTAAAAAAAAAAAAAAACCAAACAAAAAGCTAAACATGCCCTTGCATGTATGTACAACCACACAGCTATACTTCCAGGCTTGGGCATTTACAAACAGACCCATGTACCCTGGGGAATGGAAATAATGTTTGGGAATTACTGGACTGAACAGTTCTGCCATTAAAACAATTATTTGGAAATAAAACCATGCATATGCACATGCACACACTAAAAACAAGACGAGAAGGGGATCTTTGTATAGGGAATAAATGGAACTGGAGACACTTTTTTTTATATAGCCAGACTAATTAGCAATGTTTTGCATGTTTGAATTAAAAAAATAGTTATGAAAAGATAAGTCAGCATCCTGAATTGGCATTCTGCCTTGAATAGCAAATACATCTGCAGTAGGTTGACACTGGTCATTTTGAAAGACGGGAAGAGCTTAAAAACCGATTGCTCTGTACCTACAATTTTACATGTTGCAATCTCACAGGATTGCACTGTCAAAGAAATAGAGTTAAACACTGAACTAAGCTCAAAGATATTGGCAAAATGAGGTGAAATTGTACACAATATTGAAGCTTCCTCCTCTTCAGTTTCTTTCATAATCATCAGCAAACCTTGAGGCTTTTTAGAAGCTTTCTTTCTTTCTTTCTTTTTCTTTCTTTTTTTCATTCTGTCTTTCTGTCTTTCTTTGCCTTCCTTTCTGTCTCTTTCATGAGTGTGTTACAGCTTCTGTGTTCACAGATCTGACAGTATCAGTGCCTGATGCTGCTTTAAAATCAAAGCTCCCCTGATTTTCATTGGTTCTGTTCTAGTATTGGTACCTATCACCTGCAGTGCAAGGCAAATCACTGTCACTGAAATCAACCAGGAAAAAAAATAAATCCCTCAAACCCAAAGAATTTAAAATGAGAATCTGGCCTGTGTTGTCCTAGTATTAGTGAAATGAGTTGTCCAAGTTTAAATTTAGAGCGCTAACAATCAATAAAGGTGCTCAAATTTGTGCCCGCATGAGAGCAGCATTGCTTTATTAGATGCTTTGAGCAAATGCACAGGCTTAAAGAATAGCCGTATTCATAAATTTCGATATGGTTTCACTGGATATTCTTCAGCATAAGACTGAACAGAAGCAATTAAAAGTGGCACTGGCAGGATATAACTGTAAAACACCTTTGAAGGTTCTTGTCTTTTCAGGATACCTTAGCAATAATGTTCCCATTGGGATATGCATTTAGATATCCTAAAAGGACAGATCTTTAAAAGCATAAATGATCCCATTTCAATCCCACAGGTTTGCAAGCTGAATAGCTAACTGTAATATTCCTTTGAACCTCTTAGCTTTAATGGACAAATATAGGAAGACAGAAAAAAACATTCCTTCTAACTATAATAGAGAACCAGTTGGTAGCTCACCATTCAGCAATAACTATTCCATTCTGCATCTCTCAGCAATAAAGATGGGACACAATAGGATTTCACCAAATTTGTTATAATGGTAGAATAATTGGAATAAGTCTACCAGAACACCTGAAGGGACTAATAGAGTATAAATACCATTTCCATTAGGAAGTAAATATGAGTCAAGCTCACCTGCCAGCCAAAAAGCTCTCACATCTGCCCATGGTAAGGAATAATGCAGTCACCTGTCTGTGAAAAGAAAAGCACAGTTCATGCAACTTGACTGGTCATTATTTCAATACGGTTCATATAGACTGCTTTAACAGTCTTGTTTTACAAAAACTTCTTTCTTTGAAGGTATGCTGACATTATTCTCATTGTTTTTTTCTTCTAGCCCTATTCTGCTGGAGTCTGCTTCCATATTTTACTAGTTATTTTACTTTATCTAGAATAAATAAACCGATTGATGCAATGAATTTCCCCAATAAATTAATTTTAGCTCTTTTCAATATTGAAATTTGTAATCTTCCAAAATTTGGAATCCAAACTTGCTTATTAACAAACATTCATTATTAAGAGGGTCGCTTGGCCAACTGCTTTAATGCTTATGATATAAGTTGCCTTGGTTTGCTAATTTATTAGGGTTTGCAAGCTTTCTATTCTGTCTACAAGACCAAAGAAAGCTCGGTCATCTTTTGCTGCAGGAATAAACAGCTTGCAGCTGACACATGACAAAGGAACACCAGCCTATTTTTCTTCCTCATGCCATTTAGAGTGGCATCAGTATATGCCTCTGTCATTAACGAGCAGCTATCCACCCTACCGACATAAGCATTGACATCTGTTTTCCCACTTCCACTTCTCAAGCTATATCTGGATAAGTAGACTAGCCCTTCCCAAAAACAGCAACAGCCTGTCTCTGCACTTGCCATCATAATTTGCCCTCCATTTGCATTTGACATAAGCACTGCATTACCTTCTGCATCAACTTTTGTCTCCTCTTTACTTGTTAAAAAACCCCAACCAGTCCTCCACTTCCTATTATCCCCCAACTTGGGGGAAGACAAGTCTGTTTTTAAGATGTCTTGTTTCATAGTTCTGTAAATGCTACTGCCTGTTGTACTTCACTGGTTCTTTTGATTCCATTTGTAGCATTCCTACATTTTGTTCTTGGCCACAAATTCTTTACACAAAACACGCCCGACCAGGCAATAATCACGAGTTAGTTGCAGAGTTGCTGTATTTTAAATTAGTGATTAACTTTTTATTGACAATATAAAAAGCATCCCTTGCTACAGTACTTCACTGTATTTCTGATGTTTTGAGAATTAGGTGAGTTTGGTTGCGAAGTGTAATTAATACTCCTCTGCTAAAATTGCTCAGTGTAACACAATTTTTTATGTAATTTAGGTCACTCTTTAGAGAGATTAGATTGTCTATAATAAATTCCTGCCCAGCAATCTCATTACATGCAACTTTAATTAATTAATATTTAGAGTCCTGTAATTCTCAGCGGTCTCCAATTGTAAGCGTCTGATAGTGACCCCAGCAATTCTCCTTGCATTCAGATTCTTGAGAATCACCAGCTCCATCACATTTCCTTTCTGAGTACGCTGCTGGCAACAGTTCATACACACTTGTTCTTAACAGATAATTTGGGGTTTGACTTTGTCAGACATAAAGGATTTCCAGCTCAGATTTCATGCCTGACTATTCAGACATGACCAGTCCATTTTTAGCTTCCTCTTTTTTGTTTGTTTAAAGGTCTCTTGACTATGGAAAGGTTTAGATGAAGGCCACCATGTTCTCACAGCTTACTCTCCCTTGACTTGACACAATATTCCTTCATCAGAACTATCAGTCTGACACCATTTAAACACTTCATTTCAGTATCACCTGGCTCCTTTCCTCCCTATACTGCAGGACAGTAGGTTTTCTGGGAAATTCATGGATAGCCTGGATATTTTTAGCTTTCATCTTTCTACCCAGCTCATTCAAGCTTTCCAGACTCTGAGGAACAGGGCCAGATGCTGTGCTACTGAGTCCAATACAGATGGAGCCAAAGGTAGCATCATTTTTCAGTCCTACAGTTTTACTGATCTCTGAGTCATGGTGTTTTCCTTCATTCCCCAAAGGGAACAAATTGACTTGATATCCTCCAAATTTTACTCCAAATCACGTACACTTCTCTTAGCATTCTTTCCTTTGTGTCATTTGCCAGTTATGGATACTCTGTTAGCCATATCTGAACTTTATTATGTTTTGAGTTGTGCTGTTTTGTCTACATCAACCATTAAGGACCTCTCTGCCAAGAGCGCTCTCTGCATTTCCTTCATTAGCACAACTGTGCTTTTGGAGCAGGAAACAGGCTGTGACTCACTTCAGCATCTGCTGACATCATGAGAGATCTGAATGGATGGGTGGGTGGGTGAATGGATGGACAGAGCTTTCTGAATTCACATGCCAAACAGACAGAGAAATCTCAGTTCCAGTGAAAACTTCTGAACATGTCATCTCCCAGCTTTCATACCCTCTGTTGGCAGATGATTTGAGGACCTGATCCATCAATATCTTACATTCACATTGAAGTTTAAGGACAGAAGAACAAGATTTTGGGCTTCTGGCGTTCATAATTCTTTTGCTTCTAACATCTTCCTGGCACTGCTCAGTGGGAAGTTAAAAGAAATTACACTCCTTGTTCTCAGACTTTCTCTTCCCTACCCTCCAACGTCAGTGTGGACCAGCATATAGGACACAAGGATAGTGGAACTTGGTGAAAAATATATGAATTATTCCCATTATTAAAAGGGACTATTATTTAATTATTAAAAGGGATTATGAAGAGGGTGGTGGGTAACATTTGAAAGATGAGGTATGGCACTTTCTGCAAGCACAAGAGTAGCACACTTCAAGTCTAATCAACACAGGACATCAAATTTCTGTTTTTGAAACAGAAATTAGTGTTACTGGCAGCCAAGCAAAAAACACTTCCAAGTTAAAAGTTTAATAGACTGAAAGAAAGACTGGACATCGGTAAGATTGCAAAAATATGTAGAGCTGTAGTGGTTAATGCTAATAAGTTCTGAAAGGTTATTAAACACCATCCTTCAGTTTAACACAGTCTTGGAATATTAGACATTAGCAGAAGACATAAAGTAAACAACAACAAGATTATTATGCTTCTATGAAATTCTTGCATCTTTTTCTGGGGTATGTAGTACTATGCAGTGTAGGACGCTGGATTCTCTACTGGACATCTCAGGTTTGAGCCTGCATTTCCTTGCTAACTTGATAAAAAATATTCCCTGCTGATTCAGAAACAACACTGACAGGCTTTAAAAGGCAACAACTCTATAACATGTTTCTGCCTAGAATATGCTACCTTTTGGGGGACAAGAACTCAAACCAAGTCAAATCACAGTTTTTTTCAAAACACCACAAGATAACTCTAAAAGCTGACAGATCTAGAAGTGGGAGGCAGTAGAAGAGGTTTACAGACATGAAGGGAAAATTTCTCAAAGATTAATAATTTTAATTTGTATAGATGCCTTTCTTGAAGCTATTTACAAATAGTTTAGACAAACTGTTTAGACTACAAATTGTTTAGACAACAAATTACAAATTGTTTAGACAACTGAGATTGTTGCATGACATGTATCCCTGGGACTTTAACAGTAAGAGTTGTAGAGGATTCAGTAAGATCTTTTTACTCCTGGAAATATCAGTTAACCCAAGCCAGTCATCCTTGCAAATGGAATAATTATTAACTTACTGTTACAGACTTGGAGACTGAGGCAGAGAAGAGCAGTTATTTTTTTCCCAAAACTGCATATGAAGTTTATTCCACCCTGTCTTCTTGAAAGCCTTTATTTATTTAACCATGCCACTATTTTTTTGCCTCTTCACCTGAATCCTATAAGCCTGGAATAGTCACTCTTATATTCAAACAAGTACCATTTGTTAAAAAATTCTCTAACAAAAAGCAATAACCTAAATGACAAGCATTCACATTTTCCACACCCTAACTCCTGGCGCTGTCTTAGGCTTTGCTCTTTCCTTATAAAATTTGGTGGTAACTGGGTGATTGACATCAACAGTGATAGAATGAAAACCTTCTATCTGTGTTAACAGATACAATGTTTCTAACTTAGCTAGATTGTAGAGATAAAATGGTGAAAACCATGAATAAACAAGCTCCATATCTTATGATTAGTTTTCAAATGAGTCAGAAAGTTGCATCTTTTCATAGTGAATTTGAAAAAGTTTGTTAAATTGAGTATTAATTTTAACCCAAACAGGAGCAATTGTTTTCAATTATGTTAACAAATCTGTCTTGTAAATTAATTGCATCCGCTGATTTACATCTGCTGATGCAAATATACCATGTTTTTAGTAAAAAATAACTGCTTGGTCAAAACTGGATTTCATTTCCCTTGAGTACAGGCTGTAGCAAACCAGCCATGGGCTCTGCTGAAAGCTTTTTACATTATTTGCAGATTTTTTTCTTAAGAAACCCACAACATCCATAGAAAGTGAAAGAAAAAGTGTTGGGTGGAAAACATTTTGAAGTATTTTGCATTTTCAGCAGCAAAGAAAAACATCTTTAACAGCTGATACAATGGGCACATAATTCAAACTGTCCTTCATTACAGACTTAAATTTATCTTCCATCCCACGCAGATTTCTACTCTATCACACTTTTTCTACTCAAAATTATTCACATCAGAAATGTAGGCTCATGAAATTCAGGGTAGCAAAAGTATTATTTATGCTAAAGAAACCAGTCCCACTTCTTATTTAAGCTTTCTGACTGTGGGTTTTTTGTGTCCTTCCTCTTGGGGCTAAGTCCCATATGGTATCTCACATTTGCACCCAAGCAGATTGAGAGTATGGTGTCTTTGCCTCTGAGAGCTTGAATTAATATACTAAGACTCAATCATAAAATGCTATAAAGGGCTAGAAGCTTTATTGACTTTAAGCTCTCTGGATGCATTTTTGCCATGTGAATTATTTAAAGTCCTTTGCGAGCTTCCCTGGGGCCTTTTGAAAAGAAACTCACAATCGCCTTCATATATGCTGTGGCCAGCCCTCCCTTAAAAAAATCTGCTTTCACTAAACACCATGAATTTTGGCAGCATCTAAGCACCTCTGTCAGGAAAGTGGAGTCCAGCAGACAGAAATTTCAAACCATACAGTTACAAGTAATTGTACTCTAAATTACTGGGGTTTTTTTTTCCCCCTAAGATAATGAATAAAAAAATCCTGCTAATAGTTATAGTTGTTCTGACGGCCTTAGTCCTATACACTTCTATATTTATCTTCATAGTAAATATGACAAGTAAAGTTATTTGAGAATTGCACATACATGACATTATGTAGTCATACAAGTTCAAAAATACTTGGGTTTAGTTAATTTGCATTAAATCTATTTAATGAAGTCACCATCATTCAGAAATTATTTCAGAATAATAATAAGACTTTCATTTCACAGTCTTTTTTCAAGAATAATTTTTCCATGAAAAGCAACTCAAAATTATATGGAGCATAGGAATTCATTTTGAAAGAGTTCTGATAATAGAGTCTGATAATTACCCCAAACAATGCTTCTGGGGAACTTTGTTCCCAAAAGCTTTCAGCTGATGAATCCAAAAGTTCACTCTTAATACTATCTGTAGGAAACACAGCAATAAAAAAGCTGTATCACCACCAATATGCTGATGAATTATAGCTCTAATTCTTTTTCCATCAGTCACTAGTGGAAGCATTATTATTTTTTTCCCGTTCCTATAAACTTAAGACATACACTTTTTTTTTTTATTTATAGCTAATGAGGAAATCATGTAACATATCAGCCAATTCAGGACACAGGGAAGAAACATCACCATCCTTGTTTGTTCCTTCATCTCTTGTCTTCATCACCTGTGATGATACCAGCCCCCATTCAGGCCCAGATATAACTTCTTCACCTGTCCATATATGCTATTTAGACTCTGAATAAACAATTTCATAGACTATTCCTTCCCTCTCTTTTTCCATTTTCCTTTCTTTTTTTTGAACTTCTGGCTCAGCCAGGATTTGTCTAATGAGTTCACACAAGTCTTACCAGGGAAAACCTGCCTTGACTTATATTTGTTATGCACCACTTCCAGTGGCAGTCTCAATAAATAATAAGTATTGATAATAAGAACACTACCATTACCCCAGCACTTAGCTTGAGCTGACAACTGTGATGCAAGCTGCTAACAACACAAGAAACCACTTTATTCACCAAACAATCCTGACATTAACTTCTCCAGCAATAAATAATTGCATGAATTATTTGTAAAATTGTCAAGTAGCAACCTATGTTTTCCTTTGTGGATCTCACTTACATGATGAAGTTTCCATTTGCAGTACGTTACAATATTTAAATTGAAGTGCCTTGGATGCTTAGATACCACTTTTGCCCTGAAGAAAGATACCTGATACAGTTTAAGATTTCTTTCTCCTTTAAAGTTAATACTAGATAGCACCAGATGAGGATTTAGCCTATACTTTTAGTAGGGCTCAAACTCAACATAATGAGAAACTCACCTATCGTGTCAGAATCAAGAGACTTCTTTCTTCCCTGCAGAGAATTCTTGGTACAGAGAAGTACACTGCCTCAAGGACCTGTAGGATAACAACAATTTAACCTCATTAGGAAGGTGGACTTTTGAGATTCTTAGATTTCATGCAATTCTATTCTAGGGCTAAAGTTAAGTTCCAAAGATATAATCAGAATTTCCAAAGGCAGATCTCATTTCTGATTAAACTAAGACAATCTGCAACTGCTGTCTCCAGTGGACAAATTCAATGAGATCTATCATGATGGATTTGCTTTTTGGTATTCGTTTCCAGTAATTTACCTACGCTTCTGTTGAATTCAGGTTCTGATTCAGGAAAATTAGTCTAATGTTGGAATTCTTGTCTCAATCAAAGACAACAAAAGGCCTTTTATGTTGCAGATCTAGATTTACTTTAAAAAATTAACTTATGTATTTTCAGAATATTTCTAATGATGTACTGATTCTCAAAACAGCCCTTTCAGTGTTTTGTAAATCATTTATAACCGTGAAGAAAAATCAGTTTCTCCTTTATACATCAAAACCAATCAGTAGATAGAAGATTTTGAAAATTTCCAATATTGTAGTTTCTTGGATCACTAAGATTGTGTCAAAAACTGATTTGCAGCTAAGTTAGAAAGCAACTTTGTTTACCTCAGGGCAGTAAGGAGAGTATATGTTTCAGACTTGTGAGAAATTAAAAGTAACAGTATTCCCGGTGTGGCCTGACAAACGCTGAGTAGAGTTCACCTCTGCTGGTGATGCCCTTGTAGATGCAACATGGTTCAATGACCTTTCACTGGACGTTCACAGCTCAATATTCTGATAAGTGATGTAATATGAGTGAACCTCATGATAAATTTGCATATTAAACTGTGAATGTGACTTTAAATTGGAAAGGTACAAAAATGAGTGATCGGGAATTAAGGAACCATACTGATAAAGCTAAGGTCTAGATCTCTCAGTAAGAATTCACTATCAAATCACACCGAAAATACCTATTGAACAGCATATAATCTCATTAACTAAAAGAGAAAATTACATGTAATTCTTATTCTCTGAAGGTATGAGTTATAATAAATCCTACTGACGTACCAGTGCATGGGCCCAGGAGCTGGGATCTATTATAATCTACTTACCCTCTGAGAACCTAATTTCCACTTGAAATAATAATTAAAAAAAAAAACCCTTAAACACATTGACCTCTAATACATTCAAAATGTTGGAATAAATCAAGCAGCAGAGTTAATAATTGACTCTTTACTAATGTGCTTTTATGAAAGAAAAGGATCCAATATGCTTAGTGCTATCCCTAATTTGAAGCTCTGTCTAATAGTCCATTCTTCATATTATTCATCCTGCCAATTTCCAAGGTAAACCTTTTCAAGTATTTGCAAGAGGGAATAAGAGTACACCTGTAGCTACAATACGGTGGCTTGAAAGTGTACATAATCCATTATTTTACACCATATTTCCCACAGCAGATAAAAAATATTTGTCATTTACCTTGCAACAGAAACTAACACTGGAATTTCATTGTGGCAAATGTTGTAACAAGACATCATATTTTAAATAGGCAAGACATGAAAAGAGTGAAAGAAAGCAAGACACACTCTCCCTATTTTAAAGGATGAAGTACAGTATGCACAGGCATGAGAAACTGGGCTAAAGTCACATTAAAAACTTGAGATAAAGCAGAAAGTAGAGGCTATATGTTCTGGCTGTTAATCAAGAAGTCTAAGTAAATAAGCCTCCTCCTTCCCTCATCCCTGAAATAAGTTCAGTGAATGATTATCTGCATACCAAATATAAAATGTGCATACACACAATCATTCTCACTCTAAAGTTACAAAAGCTATTGATAAAAAAAAGATAATCAAGCTTATCTATGAAGGACAGAATTTTCAGCATAAACAATAAACAGTAAGAGATGCAATATTATAACATATTTACTTTATTGTTTGTATTAAAATGAATGGGAAAGAACTTTTTTTTTTTTTTGGAAACTCACTTTTTATTGACACATTATCAGGATTTTGACCAAGATATTTAAGAAGAGAAGGGGTCATCTACATTGGTTCTGCAACTGAGTTTAATGTCAAAGTGTATTGATCTGCAGTATCTATGATATCTTTGTGAAATGGAGCACTGTAACAAGCTATTTGCGCTGCTAACTTTGACAAGAAAAACATTTTTAATGTGTAAATATCAATAGAGGTTTTCATTGCAACATTTTTTGGCTGAATAGGAACACAACATATGCAAAAATTGATGATGATATGCTCCAACATAGTTATTTTTATATTCTTTTTTTCCTTGTCTTTTATCATCTGCATTTAGTGTGTAGATGAAATAGATGGAAAAAATCTTTTCCCTTGGAGTAGGAAATATTTAAGAATAGATTTACACTCAAAATTCTTCACATTCAGGAACCACTGGATAACATGAAATGTCTCTCTAAAGTATTTGGGACACTATCCAAAAAATTCCATTTTAATACATTTGTGCATTCATTAAATAAATTCGTTAAATAAAGGCATTGGTGAAATTCTTAACTGTGATCTTATCAGTTACGATCTTTATTGATTGTTTAGTTGTATAAAAAAATTATTATATTTGCAAAGGCATAAAAAGTCAAGAACAAAGGAAAAGTAACTGTCATTGACGGGCTGTGTGCATGTATTATGAGTTCATCATATGACTAATTAAAAGCTTCTGGAGAGTATATTTCTGAAATATCTGTGAAAGTATATGCACCACATTGTCTTAAGCTTTTTGTCATATTAATTGTCACACGATCCTGGATAATGTATCTCTTTCTGACTCTTACCAGGCATGGATATAGACCTCGCTTAAGGTCTACAAGTAGGGGGAAAAAAATGTTTATCTCAGGACTCTGTTTCTCATTATCTTTCACAGTAATTAGATGCCTGTTGATCTGATCAAAAGCTCTTCCACGGATGTTAAGTTGTTCAGCTGTGTTCAACTTGATAAATCTTTTATTTGGTTGCCCACAATCAGATTCTGTGGCCCAACAGACTGAAAGTGCAAATTTGAATGCTCAAATTATCAAAACCATCTAAATTACTCTGGAGATTTGTCAACTTCAAAGAAAAATATTTTGATCACAAAATCTCAAAAATGGTTTTAAAAATGTGATAGCAGATCTTGATTTCTCAGTTTCTGGCAAAATGTTAATTTATTGAGATCAGTGCCTGTTGCTATAATAACCACTTTATGTTATTTGTATTTAACTAAAGCATTTTACCTTCTAGTGTGATTTTAACTTCTCTT
Organism: Rhinoptilus africanus; assembly: GCA_013400135.1. Taxonomy (NCBI): domain Eukaryota; kingdom Metazoa; phylum Chordata; class Aves; order Charadriiformes; family Glareolidae; genus Rhinoptilus; species Rhinoptilus africanus. The sequence continues at coordinate 105,085 of VXBO01002853.1, forward strand.
CAAAAGTCAGTGCTTTCAGAGAATGAACAAACGATATAATGAGTAAAAGTATATTATATTCCTAGCCTAATCTAGGTATTATTTCCGAGATAAAGAGTTGCTCAGGCCTGTACTGCATCATTCTCTTCACAATAGCCATTTGTAACTCTGAATTAATGGTACTGGAAGGCATATTAAATTACTAGTAGATTCATGATCTAGGACAAAGGATCACAACATATTTTATACCAACTGTGTAAACCTGCAACTCTGATTCACTCAGATTTCATTAATTCTGTCTTTCCCGGGTATAAACTGATATTGATATCCATTTCTTTGGTACTAATATTACAGGAGGGCTTGTCACATCAACACACAGAAGTTATTAACTCCCATTGCCAAGCTGCAAATGTCCGTTCCTAATTTAATTAAATCTATCACTAGATCTATGAGATAGGGTTCTTTATTTTTTTTCCTCCCTTCTGTCTCTGAGGACTGACAGATAAACTTGACTTTGATTTGATACTAATCACAACTTCCTAGATGTTTCATTAAAATGTTCTTTGTGGGTTTTTTTCTTTTTTTTAATGCTTTATAGGGTACAATTTCCCTTGCTAAAGCCTGTGACCTCCAAAAATTACAGTGGTGAAAAGGGCATTAATTTCAGGTGATTTGACATTCATTTGCCTGTTTCAATTTAAAAGCTAGCAAAGACCATTGTAGATTCAAGTTTGTTAGAATGTTTAACACATTGCACAGAGAGCTTTACATTGTACCTGTCTCTTGAAACATTTATTTCTTCCTGCTACACATACTATATCTCTGTTGTAGTTTAACCTCATCCACCAACTAAGCACCACACAGCCACTTGTTCACTCTCCCTCAGTTCGATGACGGAGAGAATCAGAAGGATAAAAGGTCAGTTACAACAGTTACAGTCAGTTAAAACAATTACAATACATTGGTATCTTTCAAGGCAAGAGTGATATTTGGAAATATAAACTGTTAGAAGTATAAATTCAGTAATCTGGAAACAGTTTGATAATTATTTATACAAAGAAAGTCAAGTCAGTTTTCATAAATCAGCAGCAACTGCATCTCTTCAGGGAATTGAAATTCAGAAGAAGATAATCAGTTACATGCTCTGTTTAAAAGGACAACACAGTGCTCTTTTTGTGAAATGCTACCATAGACCTATAAGCAATGGTTAATATTTGAAAGCCACTTCAGCTTGTATTTAGAGCCATAGCCACATTCTTCTCCTATTAGTGTGTGTATAGTATGCTACAGCTACTATTTCACACTTGTCCTTGCAGTACAGCAGTAAACTTTTACTATTACGCATGCCATTATTTTGTAATTCATATGCAGCCTTGTATCCTGTTACTTTTTAGGAGTTTTCATAATGAAACCCATTTGTTCTGCCTGGGTTGATATATATTTCAGCATGGTTGTAAGTGTCATAGATTTTTCTCCCAGAATCATTCAGAAGGTAGTTATCCAAGGGAGACCAGCCCAACCACAATGAGCAAGTTGGAGCCATTTTTTTTCTTCCCCTTAGGTTTCCTATTCCTCTGATGACACTCTTCTAAATCAACAGGACTAGTCATGAAAGCAGGAAGTGAACTGGTCAAGGTTTAGAGGACAGCGCTCTCTACTTCCCTCTTGGAAAGACCTCCAAAGTAGCCTCTTTGTAACTGCAGGACATCAGAATTGCTGCAATGAGCAGAGAAGTGCTAAGATGATAGTTCTGATATAAGGTACATTCAGGGCCCTGAGGAAAAGAGAGTAGACTCTCTGCCTTAAAAGCACTCCTAGAAAGACTGCTGTAAACAGTTAGATTCTCAAGATTTGGAAGCTGAAGTTAGGAGTTAGTACAAGACAGACAGGCAACGGAAGACAGAAAATGAAAACAAATACATTCTACATCACCCGTGAATTATTTGTGAAAATTATTGTAGATGGGATTCCTCAAAAGTATTGCAAATGCTCTTTGTATAATTGGTGCGAGGAGTCCTTGTCATTCAGTTTGCAGGCCCCCAAAAGAGCCCAGGCAGAGAGCTGCCAAGAAGGATATGAGGAGAAGACGACTTTGTAATGAAGAATGTGGTAGCTGCATTTGAGTAACTCAGTGGCAACATGAACTGTATTGAAGGCTGCAGCAAGCGTGAGAAATATAAAACAAAAGCCAGCATTCCACAGAGGATGGGGTAAAGTCTCTGGAGGGGTCTGGAGGACAAACCCTACAAGGAATGACTGAGGGAACTGGGGTTTAGCCTGGAAAAGAGGAAGCTGAGGGGAGACCTCATCACCCTCTACCTGAAAGGAGGTTGTAGAGAGCTGGGGGCTGACCTTTTCTCCCTGGTGACAAGTGACAGGACAAGAGGAAACGGGTTCAAGTTATGTCACGGCAGGTTTAGATTAGATATCAGGAACCATGTTTGCACTGAAAGGGTTATTAAACGTTGGAACAGGCTGCCCAGGGAGGTGGTGGATTCACCATCCCTGGAGGTGTTTAAGAAAAGGGTAGATGAGGTACTTAGGGACATGGTTTAGAAGCGGTTTTTGTCAGGGTAGGTTAATGGTTGGAGCTGATGATCTTAAAGGTCCCTTCCAACCTCACCGATTCTATGATTCGATGATTCTATGAAATTAGCTCTGCCTGTTATCGATCTATCTATTAAAAGTTGCTAATAAAGCATAGGAGAGGCGAAGAAAGTAGAAGACAGACATTTCTAACCTAACAAACATAGGAAACAGCACAACAGATGACAGCACTAGGATGTCTGGTTGGTTACAACAAAACACAAAGTCTCCTAAGATGCATTCTAATGCTGGCAGCAGGTGACCAATGGGGCACACATAAGTTTAAAATCCAGGAAAATCTTTTGGGTGTCAGATTAGATAAGAGGTGCAATGATCATCTTAAGAATTAGGTGATTTTTTTTGCCTTTGTTCGCTGGTATTTGGTATAATTTATAAAAAAGCAAAACTCTGGAACTTTTGTGTTGGACAATACAATACAAGGAGCAGGTCACACAGACAAACTGTTAGGAATACTATTCTGCTTTAGATGCTTTGATTCAGTTAAATAACACAAATCAGCCATAAGCTTGATTTAACTGTTACTGCTGCTTTTTACCATCATAGTAAAACAGCTGGAGCATATTGATCAATGTATCCCATTTCTGTACATATTTTATAACCATCATCTAGTGCATCCGCTTTCATAGACAGAGGTTGTTGGGTTTTTTTTTATACCAGATACTTTCTAGGTCTTCATTTGATTTTTAGACTGCTTTCACAGACCAATAAGTATCTAGCCCAGGAGATGTATTTTTCCCTTCCCTGCGTATATATTTCAAATTATTTGTATTTGCCATTTGCTAAATGCATTATGACACACCATAGTTTTGGTTCCCTGAAGAATTCCTCATACAATACAGTGATTTGGAAAGCAGCTGATGAAGGCACTGGGATTATTAAATTCCTAGTAATAGCTAAATCCATATACTTCAGCAAGGTAACAGCAGATGTTAAAATGTGTTACTGCCACTGAATAAGTATAGTTTGTGAAAATTTCCGGTAACAGGCTTCCAGTTTTCAGTTGCCAGCACATTTATTCTCACTATAAAATATATGCAGAACACTTTGTAGAAATACATTCCCTAAGTATGCAGCCCTTCCAGAGAGCCTTGATCACTGTTTTACCATCAGGCTGAATTTCTGCCTAGTCCAGCTGTCAGACTCTCTTGAGGCTATCTGAAGAACAATGAGGCATATCTTCTTCTTAAATGAATCTTGTTTTAAACGAGGAGAGACCAGTGGGAACAATTTTGCTTCATGACCTAATTGCACTTTCCCATTCATAACTCCTACAGTTAAGCCTATGCTATTGGCAATCAAATTCTGCGATCGAGTATGACTCCAGGGTATATCCAAAGTGACTCCAAAATTAGTAGACAACTACCACTAAACAGTTCTTGTCTTGGAGAATGAAATCTCAAATGCATACAAGGATTTATTTACCATCATACTCAATATTAGAACACCTTATTTTAGGGAACTTCATTATCCACAGAAGGAATCTACCCAGGCTGCTAGGTGAGAGATCACTTTTGATATGTTCACCAAGAGCTTAAAGAAAAGCAAGTAGGGCATTCTCAACAATGTGGGCAAATACCTGCTCCAGCTTACTGTGAGACTTTAAAGCACAAATAGAGTAGCATGCTATTTCACCACTATTTCATTATCAAAGGCTACAGGATACAGTACATTTATTTAGCAGCTACTACAAATTAGCAGAGCTATAATTACATGAGATACTTCAAAAGTTATGCATCACCACAGGTGGCTGTGGGTCCTTGTGTTGTTTCCTGATGTTATTAGGTCAGAACCTGCTTGCTTCTGTTTCCTTCTTAATTTTCTTCTCTAATTATTAATTTTTTAGAAACTCCTAGTTGTAACTGTGGAGTAAATTTCTCTGTCAGAATAGAGGCACTTTCAAATTCACCTTTGTCAACCTTTATTTCTCACTGCTTCTGTTTTTGAGTGTCATATCACACTTTTTTCTTGGATTGTTTTTTTTGCTTTTTGGTTTTTGCTTTGTTTTTTTTTTCTCCTTGGTTCCCAGAGCTCCATGCTCTGGCTATGTAAAAACAGTCAGACAATACAACTTAGGCTTTATTGCAGTGTCAGCTCTTCTGCCTTGTTCTTTGTCTGACAGCTCTACGACTGGGTTTCTTTAGGTTCTGCACTGGAAATAGTGTACCTTTTAAATGTAACCACTCTCCAGGACTTAAGTATTCAAATAGAAGAATTTTTTATCACTAGGCACCGACAGCACTAAAGGTAGGCCTTTGTGTTTTTTCTTTCAATGTCATAGCAGCAGACATGCTTTTCTTTAAACAAACAAACAAAACAACAGAAGGAAGTGGTGAGGAAAGGTCTCATTTTAAATAAAAGCTTAGTGAGTAGCTTGCAACTGTTGCATAGGGAACGGGGAGACTTCCCACCCCTCTTCTGAAGCTATTCCACCCCTCATGAAATAAGTGGTTTGAGTGAACAGCAGATTTCCTCTTCAGTCTGCTAAGATAGTCACCTATGTGATTAAGATATCCACCCACTCTGCTCCAGAGAAACAGCAGCTCTTACCCTTAGGTGGTGAACTTTCTTTGTGTACTTTGTTGGCCACTGGCTCAGCCAACTAAACCCTGTGGTGACATGAATGAACATCTAATCTGTGGTTCCTGATAAGCTTTAAATATATCATGTTGAGTGAGATGCTCAACAAAAGCAAAGGGTGAGAATGAAAATAGTATCAGGTATAGGTTTAGCAGAGAGGCTATATTATCTGCAGCCAGTACTGAAACTTTCATGACCATTAACTCAAAGTTTCTATTTAAGCCACACTCAAACACAAAAGGCAATATAATGCCAGCGGTAGTATTTTCTAAAGGAGGACAGTATCCCAGAGATGTGATGTATGCATCTATGTTGCTGATGAATTGAGAGCTTTGAGACTCCGGTCATGCCAAGAAGCAGAACTTCAGGTGCTTGGGAAAATGACATTAAAAACTAGAGTTTAAAAGTGTCTAGAGTAAAGTGGCAGCTGAAATGAAGTTTAAGGATTGTCATTTTGGTTTCAGATAGTCAAAACTGGAGATGGGCTAGAGCTTATGAATGAAGGAAAGATAGCAGGAGGGAAAATAAATATATACTATTTATATGTGTCCGTGACATTTAAAAATTGCAAGAAATATAGTAAGTAAATTCCATCCATCTGTACCACAAACCACCATTAGTTACTAAATTTCTTATAAGTCTAATATCAGAAGAGGGTGTTGAGACTTTTTTTTCCTCTTTTTTCACCTTCCCTTATGGATGACGCTAATGAATCACTATTTTTCCAATGATTCTCATATTTTCTCCCAAGTGGCACTTCATACTTCTTAATTCCAATTTTAATTATCTCTTAAGTAAGAGGCTTCACTATATGTGATTTATTGTACACGGGAATTAAAAAATAGACAAAGTCCATTACTTAATTCTTTCCTTCTTGCGTTTTTCCTACACCAAATTGCAAAGTGGAAGGTAAAAATTGATAAAAATTATCATCCAGTACATACAAATTTGGTACCAGTCTTACAATTTCTTAATGTACAAATTGACTGTGGCTTTATGAAACAATTTAAAACAGTAAATTAGCTATTGTGATTGCTAACAACCGAAGTAGTACATTGGTTGTAAATGCATATATGCATATGCAAATAGCAAAAATACTATATTACAGTAAGTCTCTCCCTTTCCTACTTTTAATCCAAAATTATTTCAGAGCCAGAAATACATATAATTACTGACTACACATGTAATTCCAGGTCTGATAAGTGGGTAAGTCACTGCTTATCTTTTGTTCTCAACTAACTTCAAACTGAAATACTAAATGGTTGTTCTGTCATTTAGATTTTTTTCCAATTCGAATTCTATGTAGAAATTTAGATTTTTTTCCAAGCAAATTCAAATTCTATGTAGAAGATGGAAATTTTGATTACCAAAATAATAAGAATAAAAACCCAAACTCAGGAAAACAAGGAAGGGATAGATCTTGGCAATAAATGAAACTTTTAGTTCTTAAAAATATAGTAAATGCATATTTCCATCATGTGTTGATCCATCCAAAGGAGATCATCTGACTATTTGATGATAAAAGTATCTTTTCTCACCCTTTTATCTGTAAATTACCACAGTTTAGCCACTTTATTAGCTCAATGTTTTGAATATTTTACTAGAAGTTTTCTCCAAGCTATTGCTACATCAAAATTAAAAACTTGTACTTGACCTAGAATGTCTTTTAGAAAGTCATTAATTTTCAATTCAAAGGAGATAAATGATAGAGTTGTTGTTGTAATGACTAATGATACTAATTGTTAAAATTGTGCATTTTACGGCTTCTTAAACTTTTTTTTTTCTCTGATGGACTAAAGTGCCTTTTACTTTCAGAATTCTGCTCTCCATGTGATGAATTTACATAGAACATCACTAGGGCCTCTCTTAACCTTCATTTGCTAAGTTAAATGCTTTAATGTTTTATGAACTTATTCATTACAGTTAGGATGATTTTCCAGAACAACGATAGTTTTTTCTTTTTTCTGAACCTTTCGAATTCAACAATGTTCATGCTTTAACACTTTATGTATAAGCAATAATACTCTTGTATTGCTAGTCAGCATTGCCTTGATTTTACACGTAGCATTGCATTTGCTAATCTAATGATGACCTCATCCTTTAAACCTTATTGCTTATCTCATACAAAGAGAAGTTTTGTAAAAACATACATCTTTAACTCAGTCCTTCCTATATCATATCACAATTTGAAATATGTTTTATGAAGTTTCAACATTCCCTAATGTAGGGCAACAGAAAGATATAAATAAACACTGAATTAAGGAAATGAAGAGTGAGATCTAGTTCACAGAACAATGTGCTCGATACTTACCTCTGTAGTGAGGTTGGCAGATAAGATGCAGGATCTGGAAAGGACTCATGTCCCTTTGGAACAATAATTGGAGATCAGACTAGACATCTTGGGCTATTTCTAGAGACACTAGGACAACTGGATTAAGCCCTTATCCAACACAGTCAGTGGAATCTAGAAAGCTACAGAGCTCACCAAAGGCACATCTGTCGTGGGCGACCTGAATACCTGCACTGACTGTGTTAAATAGATCTTCTGCTACTATAATATGAGTTTAGACAGCCTAAACTGGTAGATGTGCCCACATTGGCTACTAGTTTAGATGACTAAATCTCGAAGCTGAACCCCATCTCAAATATCTAAATTGTGATGACAAATGACAGAGCAGAAGATAGATCCATTTCCCTGCTGCTTTGCAATGGAAAATAACTAAGGAAAATGGTATTTGAAGTACTAGACATTAAAGTAGCATTTTTTTTTCCCCTGCCTTGTAGTGTATGCTATATTGTAACTGTCCTTATTTTCCCTTTTGAAGCTACAAAATTCTTCTTAATTTGCACTGCCTTATGCCTGTTACAAGGAACTACTTTTTCAGATTTGGATATAATCTGGGAAGAGTATAAGGGTGCTACACAGTTTTGTAGGGATGGTGTCAGGAAGGCCAATGCGCAGCTGGAGCTGAACATAGCAAGGGACAAAAAGAATAATAACAAGGGCTTCTACAGGTATGTCAGCCACAAAGGGAATGTCAAAGAAAGCATACCACCCATGATGAGCAAGACTGGCAAACTGGTAACAATGGACGAGGATAAAGCTGAGCTACTCAACAACTTTTTTTGCCTCAGTCTTCACTGACAACTTCCCTCCTCACACTTCTTGAGTGGATGGAGTGCAAGGCAGGGAGTAGAGGAAAAAAGACCTTCCCACTATAAGAGAAGGTTCATGACCACCTAAGCAACCTGAACATACATAAGACTATGGGATGTGATGAGATGCATCCCAGAGTCCTGAGGGAATTGGCTAATGTAGTTGACCAGTCACACCCCGTGATATTTGAAAAGTCATGGCAGTCAGGTGAAGGTCCCCGCTGACTGGAAAAGGGGAAACATTGCAGCCATTTTCAAAAAGGGTAGAAAGGAGGACCCTGGAAACTACTGGCCTGTCAGCCTCACCTCTGTGCCTGGAAATATCATGGAACAGATCCTCCTAGAAGCTATGCTAAGGCACATGGAGGACAGGGAAGTGATTCAAAACAGTCAGCGTGACTTCACTAAGGGCAAGTCCTGCCTGAGCAACCTAGTAGCCTTCTGTGATGGAGTGACTACAACAGTGGACAGGAGAATAGCTATGGATGTCATCTATCTGGACTGCTGTTAAGGCCTTTGACACTGTCCCTCCTGACATCCATCTGTCTGAATTGGAAAGGTATGGATTTGGTGGGTGGACTGTTGGATGGATGAGGATTTGGTTGGATGATGGCATGCAGAGGGTAGTGGTCAACAGCTCCATATCCACATGGAGATCGGTGACAAAGTGGTGTCCCTCAGGGGTCCATATTAGGACCAGCACTACTCAATAGCTTCATCAATCACATATACAGTTGGACAGAGTGTACTCTCAGCAAGTTTGCAAATGACACCAAGCTGAGTGGTGCAGCTGACAGGTCTGAGGGATGGGATGCCATCCAGAGGGATCTGGACAAGCTCAAGAAGTGGGCTTGTGTGAACCTCATGAGATTCAACAAGGTCAAGTGCAGGATGCTGCACCTGGGTCAGGGAAAAACCCAGTATCAATACAGGCTGGGGGATGAAGGGATTGAAAGTAGCCCTGCTGAAAAGGATTTAGGATTACTAGTAGATGAAAAGCTGGACATGACACAGCAATGTGTGCTCGCAGCCAGAGGGCCAATCACATCCTGGGCTGCATCAAAAGAAGCATGGCCAGCAGGTTGAAGAAGGTGATTCTCCCCCCTCTGCTCTTGTGAGATCCCACCTGGAGTACTGAGTCCAGCACTGGAGCCCTCAGAATAGGAAAGACATGGACCTGTTGGAGCGGGTCCAGAGGAGGGTCACAAAAACGATCAGAGGGCTGAAGCACCTCTCCTGTGAGAACAGTCTGAAAGAGCTGGGGTTGTTTAGCCTGGAGAAGAGAAGGCTCCGGGAACACTGTATTGCAGCCTTCCAGTACTTAAAGGAGTTCTACAGCAAAGATGGGGACAAACTTTTTAGCAGGGTCTGTTGCAACACCACAAGGGGTAACGGTTTTAAACTTAAAGACAGAAGATTTAGACTAGATATAAGTGAGAATTTTTTTTTATGATGAGTGTAGTGAAACACTGGCACAGGTTTCCAAGAGAGGTGGTAGATGCATCATCCCTGGAGACATTCAAATTCAGGTTGGACTGGGCTCTGAGCAATATGATCTAGTTGAAGATGTCCCTGCTCATTGCAGGGGAGGTTGGACTAGATGACCATTAAAGGACCCTTCCAACCTAAATTATTCTATGATTCTACCAAGTATTTATAGTCCAAGCTGAAACCTGTAGGTGACCTTTCCTTTCAGTATTAGCCCTCCTGTTCAGCTCCATTTACCATCCCAATAGTTGAAAACACTGAAATCTTGAGTCACATTCAGCACCAGACAGGACAGAAAGGAAAGCAGTGTTTTAACAAAATTACTGATCATGGGTGAAAGAAAAATAATACAGGAAACATATGCTAGAGGTTTGTTCTACAGAAACAGTGGAGTGTAATTCTGTGTGAAGGAGAGATGGTTTTGGCTTTTTCCTCAGTCCTCCTAAAAATCCAGAGAGAAAGCAGGATTGTAAAATGTGCTTAAGTTTTTGCAAATCTGTGAACGTCTTTGAAAACAATACAGACTTCCAAGCACTGCTGTGCTCCAGACACTTTTTAGGGTTCCATAAAATCATGAAATGTCGTGCAGATGAAAGATCATAAGAATCACAGTGCTCAAAAATGTCATCCATCTAGAATGAGTCACCATCACAATTGCCAAACTGTAACAGATGGCTACTTTTAAGTACAACTGCTGTAATTCACACCTGAAGGTGGTTCATTAATGGAATATGCAAAACTGAGATCTACTACATGTTATGAAATCTTACATGAAGAATGAAAATACCCTTTTGTGTTGTGGGTTGCATTGCATTGCTGGTGCAACAGTTATTTTGAAGTTTGGTACCAGATTCAAGGAACAAAAGAATTGGTGTTACTTGCTTTGAAACTACACAAGATGGAAGTTCCTGTCATGAATTGAAAAACTTTCCAATAGGCAAGATTTCTTATCAAAACTGAGTAAAATAAGTAGTAATTTAAGTCTTGAAGGCTTGTCAAATCTGTGTATATTCTTTGAAGACGGTATGTTGATATAAACCTATTAAAAATCAGATTGATTTATTTTATGAACACACTACATGATCTATTTGGTCTTCTTTTTATGCAGGAGTTCCAAGTAGACAGTCAATAATTAATAACTCTGAGTAATAAAGGCTTCAGAGCCTATCCAATTTCAGCACCAAACTCAATAAGTTATCGTTGAATAGTGGAATCTTTTAAGACAGTCACTTGGTCTTGATTCAGAATTAACATGGTCTGAGAGCATATAATTTTTTTCAAAGACTGTTCAGAATCTGTATTGTACTTTCCTTGCGGGTTGTCCAGCTTCTGCCTCTGTGTTACTGGATATTAAGATGCTTCAGTTCATTCAAAGACCCCTCCAGTATAAGATACTTTCTCACTTGTGGCAGCTAATTATACTGATCCTTATAAACCCCCCCCAAGCAATTTCTTTATCTCCTTCATGAAATCTCCAAAATTGTACCTATATTATGTTTGGATATCAAAAAAAAAATATTTCAAGTTATATTATTATAAAATATATGGATAGAACTGGATTTATAACTAATCACTGGACAGCTGCAATGGGTAGACCGTCACTAATACATGCTAACACGTCACCTTCTCAAAAATTACCTTTTGAGGTCCAATGTCAAAACAACTTTTAACACACCTTATGCCATGCTAAACTGAATTGTCCTAAGTATGCCATCAACTGAAAAAAATTTTAAAAGTGTACTATTCTCTGAAAAATGACTAAACAGCTGCATAAAAGGAGAAAGAAACTACAGAATATTTTATAGGGATAGGATCACAGTATGGCTAGTAGCCTCCAAAAAATTTTGTCTAATACAGCACATTGATCTTGAAATTTTAACCCCTCAGAAAGAGAATATCAGGTTATAAATGTGAAGCAGCTCCTTTGAGAGGAAACCAGCTTTCGAATTATTATCTCACAGTCACACTTCAAACACAAATATCACTGGACATGTATCTTACTTTTGTGTTAGGTAACTAAGAGGTAATTTGCTGATCAGAAGAGTTAGACAAAGAAGGTATTTGCTGCACCGGCTGGGTGGTGCAGCCGTCCTGCTTGGTGGAGCGGAACCTCCTGTTTTGCGGTGGGACAAAACCGCAAGGGTGGTGGTGGCTGTTATGCTAGACCACAGTGTTGTGTCGCTGTGGGAAACTGCTAGGCAGCGAGACCTAAAGCAAATGTCACTATAGGGACAAATGTTTTTGTAATGTATGTTTGCAATAATCTGTTGAATATGCTTGCAGCTTTGAGCAACTACTAACCAACCTATAATCAAAAGGGGGGCCATGGTAACGAAACCAAGGACTCACCTGCGAAGATAAAAAGAGTGACTCGCGACAGATAAGTTTGCGAGCCTTGGTGGAGCTGTGACTCCCCGGCCGCCCAGCGCTGCTTTTGCTTTCTTATTCAATAAATGATCTATTAAACTCCGAAAGGGCTTGGAGTATTTATAACACTTTTAAGTGCTAAGAGCAACCTTTTATTCACAATTGCAGTTTTATTGACAGAACCACTCTAACTGCATTTCTCAGGTCTGTCATTCAGAGTGTTCAAAGATCATAGTCTTAACACTCACGAATAAATTTATCTAGAGCTAAAGATAAATTATATCACAAAGTTGGCATCGAGGTAAACTATTCAAGCAGGGAAAACAAGTAAAAAAAAGAAACACCCACAAATCTGCAGGTAGGTGTATCAAGATACAAATATTGGGATTACCTTCTCAGTTAGTTTCCTTATGCTCACAGGACTGTCAATGCCTGGACAGAAAAATTGACACAGTACAGCTGAGCCCTCCAGTCATTAAAAATTAAACTGATGTAACATTAATGCAAATACATATATGTATAACATTTGGAATATAACTCAGGAAAAAAGGAAATATTCCATGTTAGTAAACAAATTACCACTGCTTCATCAGGAAAAACACCATTTGGGGAAGAATATAAAGCTCGGACATCTAAACATACAAAAATCACAAACCAAACCAAAGAAAAAAACCCAAGAAAGCTTAGTGGAATCTTATCACCATTTTACATAAGAGGAATTGAAAGGTAAAATCACGAAGCATATTCCCAAGGCAAGGCAGGTTAGACACTAGTAAACATAGCCATCTATGCAGTAAACTCAAATAAAGGAGCCCAGCTTCCTGTGTCCTAGCTCACCCCAGGCACTAGTGGACTGCCATGAAGTAACTCCTAAGCACTCCTGTTTGAGGTGGCGAAGATGAGGGTAAAGACAAGGAAATGGACTTTACAACTTCTGCTACGGAATATGTGGCAGATATTAACTTTCCCTATACATCAAATAAGTGAATTTATGATTTTTCTGTTTACCACAGTGACATTGCATACGATCAGCTACGCAACACAGTTCAATTCTGTACCACTTCAAAACCTAGAGCAAGTAACTGACATTCAGCTTCCAAAATCTGCAGGCTGAACATGTCTTCTAGTCCAGAGCTATTCATAGGAGATAACAGGCTTTGAACTTTTACTTATTACCAGCATTCAGTTCCCAACTGTTCACATCATTCCTCTTTTTCCTTAGTCATACAAAGATTCTGGCCACAAACAAGAAAATATTATTTCTATACACAATCCACATTATCTTGGAAAGGGAAGCACAGAGGCACTTGATAATAAACTGAAGTGGGTATTTTAGTTGCTGTGGGTTCCAGCACGCAAACCAGTCAGAATGCTGTATAAGCTAAGCTAAACAGCAGTCAAAAAAAGCAAACACCACCAACGAAGCACTCTGAACTCTGTACATTTTTTCTTTTTCACTTTCTCACACACTTCATCCAAGGATCTCAAAACTCCTAAAAATATTTATGAAATCTTACAGCATTCCGGAGAGGCAAATTATCATGAACTGCCACTTTAAAGAGTGGTACACTGAAATCAAAAGCCAACTCAGCATTAGAACTAGGAAAAAGAATTTCACACATCTAACATCTTCCCTTCAGTTATGAATAAAAATGTCCTAAATTGCATATAACAGCAAGTACTCAGAGACAGCTTGGCAGTTCTAAAAAGACACATTTATATAGTCTATTAAATTATAAAAATAGATGTTTTGTGTTAAATGATTTTCTTTCTTGCTATATCTTCTAAACAGTCAGTTAGGTGTTACAGTTCTCAGAACTGAGTGGGTATATACCACAGCCCATCAAATGTCTCATCTTAAATAGGATTTTTCCACACAGATTCAGAGAAACAATGAGAGAGTTTGCTGTGAAGTTAAATTCAGATAATCCTGAGAATCTTGCTGAAAAATAATTATCCAGAACTACTTATGTCTGAATTTTGCTAGTAATCTGCACTTGCAAATCTGATTGAATTCAACTCACGTTTCAGTGCAGAGGTTGACCGAATGTTCAGTATCACAGGATGATATTTTTTTATCAGAGTCTCCCAAACAAAATGTATAAACGAAGTTATTAAGTTCACCGAAATTGAATGAAACTCAGATAATTTTACGATGAAGTTCCTTTGCATTATCTAATGTGTAATGGAGCAGAATTTGACCAAAAACCTTGCATTAACTTCGAAGTACTGAAAAGTGAAACCCAAGAAGGAAGAATTGCACTGAAAAAGATGAAATATGCTACACTGTGGACAATAGCAAGTTAAGCATGGCTTCAGGGTGGATGATTGCAAATGTGATGGAGACACAAGTAAATCTTAGAACCTCATTTTTCCATCAATATTGGCCCATTTTATTAAAGGAGACAGTAGAGCTTTAGGAAAGGGATAGCCTCTTCATACATTTTGCAGATACATAGCCCTGATACCCATGTCTATAACTAGAACCGTAATGTTAACAACAGCACTCACCCTCAATCATGGGTAAAATATTAAAAACATTTTCAAGCATTCATGATATGTAGTCCTCAAAGGGAATTTTTTACGGGTTGGTAATGATGGGGTTTTTTTGTTTGTTTTCGTGGGTGGGGGGTTTTTCCTAAGCTGTTCTTTAGACAGATAAATGAATTCAACAGAGTCTGTATTAATGAATTGGACCGAAGTGAAGAAAAATGGGGATGTTTTGATTTAGTGCTTCTTGCTTCCTTGTGCTAATTTAGGTGTGAACAGTGCACAACTCAAAGCAGGCTAAGGCTAACTGTAAATTATATGACTGTGCTTTAATCTATTCCTCAGTTTCAGAAAGAAGAGAGTGAAAATGAGGGATGGGTTTCTTAAGAAGTACTTTGAGGGGTTGGGGTTTTTGTCTTCTTTTTCTTGAGGGGGAGGGGCTGGGTTTTTTTGGGTTGTTTGTTTTTTTTTTTTTCTTTTTCCAAATGAGATCCATACTTTCTTATTGGGTATCAGAAATGCACACACTTTGTCATGCTTTAACATGGACTGAGAATCAACGAGATGTGTAAAATGCCTGGACACAGACTACCCATTATGCAGCTTTCTGATTTAAGTTATAGTGAAAGTTGAGATCGAAAGGTTGTGAAGGGAAGGTAGAATATACTTCGATATTTTTTTTCCATTTATTTCCCTAAATCTCACGTCCAATACTTGCAAGGGAATTCTTTCCCTATTGTGATAGATGTACCTCATGAACACAATTAGGTATCCTGTCCTTGAGGCTGAAAATGTTCTCAAATAGTTGTTCCTGTCACTAAGTGGGGGGGGAAAAAATCCATAGAGAGTGCAATATTTTTTATAGTTTATCAGTCCCAATCAGTGGGGCTAACTGTTCATTGATTTATTGACAACCCCTAATAAATTTTTAAGAAATGACTGCATGTCCTGAAAAAGAAAAAATTACTGTTGAGAATTTTTCAGTCCTGAAGGGTATAATTTTTAATAATTTAGACTCTGTTGTACTCCTCACTGTCAACATTAAGGATCAGTCTTAAATTGGAACTGGAGACCTGTGGATATTTTCTATTGTATCAGTAAATATGATTGTAAAGTAGCCAATTAGTTTGCAGTTCTGCTACTAGTCTAATTTCATTGGGTTCACAAGCTAAACAAAGTCAGTACCTGTCAATATTTAGGCAGAAGACTTCCAGCTTGTCAACATTGTCGTGGTTCGGCCTCAAATGGCAAGAAAGAACCACGTGTCACTCGCTCCAGCTTCCCCTCAACAGGGAAGAATCGGAAGAAAAAGGCAAAACTCGTGGGTTGAGACAAAGGCAATTTAACAGAACAGCAAAGGTAACAACAAACCAACAACAGTAACACAGATAGAGGGATATACAAACGCGATCATGGAGCCACCGCGAGCCACCGCTCCCTGACCGGACCCAGGACGCCCCAGTTTGCTCCAAGCATCGACTTCCTGCCCCTTCCCCCGGCAGCTCAGGGTGGGCATGGCTCCCATGGGATGGAATACCTGTGTCCCTGCCGGGGCCCAGGGAGAATTAACTCTATCTCCGCTGGAACCAGGACAAACACACACACACCTGCACGAGTTGTCTTTAACGCAGTTGTTTTAATAATTATTGTAGTTCTAAGGTAAGGGATTCCTCTGTCAAGAGCTCAACTAGGGTATATCCTCTTCTTAATTGCTCCTTATCATACATTATTCTCCTGCTCCTTCTTGGTCTGTGATAACAAGATCTGAATATTACATATACACTGCCAGCCAAACTTTGTACCCTTTGAGAAGGAACGTCTTCTCTTTTGGTAAAGAGATGAGGCAACTTGCCTTAATTGCTTAGATGAAATGTAGACTGTACAAATGACTCTAGAGCTCCTTAATCTGATGCAAAATCACAATCATTCATAGCTAAACCTCCTTCCCACATGCCTGCCAAATGCTTCCCCTAACATGTTGACCCATGGATCAACATGTGATAGATACTTCATTCCCTCCATTTCGATCTCTTCCTTTTTTTTCTTTTCTGACTCTAAATTTCTCTTCCTCTGACCATATGTTCTGTTCTTCCTGATCCTATCATCAAATTGAAATCCAGACTCCCATGACTGGCACGTATTCTTTGCTGTGTCAGCACAGGTGGCCTACAGGATCTCAAAGATTGGTTAGACAGCCCAAATGAGTGTCCTGCACATGTAGGATATCTGTCCAACAAAAGTGGAATAGCTTTCTCAGCTGTGTACTCCACTTGTTGAAATAGAAAGAACTGACACTGTGATTGGACCTTAATTAGCTTTCTCTGTTATGGGGGATTACTGACATTTCTATTATAGAGAACTGGCAATTCGTAGAACATGGCTTTTGCAAAAAAGTGGTACAGAGGCTGCTTCACCACTCTGAAACATATGCCAGATCATACACAACGATCCATGGTACAGAGCTCATGGCCATCTGTTGCAGAGATACAGATTTTTGTCACTTAAATTAAGAAGTCATTTGTTAGCTATAGCAATATTAAGCTGCAACTACTTGAGGATGACATGCCTAATGGACTATTCAGAGAGATAGAGCCATATACAAGCTAGGTATAAAACGGCAATCATGAAACATACTTGGGTGAGCCTCAGAAAGTGGCAAAGAAATCCAGCTTCCCAAGGCGTCACTAAACTGGGAGCAAGTAAAGGAAAAAGGACCATCTGGCACCCTTTCTTTTTGCCCCTGTGAACCTTTAAAAAGACGAAGTTGTCATATTAATGAGGATGAATTGTTTAATTTATTGATTCATCTTTAAAAATGATGGGTGATGTTGTGTACCTAGTCATGACATCTTTTCTTAATTTGATGCATTAAACAATGTTATATTCAGTTTCATTAAATGATCTCCCTTAATTATGACAATGGGTAACGATGGTCATTAAAGTAATGACATTTGTCACAATCACCAGTGGCAAGGATAATGAATAATGAACAAGGCAAAATTTCCATAGAGACTTTATAATCTTATATTCCAGTTAACAGCAGGCTAGAAAAACATAGAAACCAGATAGTTCCCTGAGGATAAAAAAGTTTGAGAAAGCCAACAGAGAAGCTTCCTCTTTAAAATATTAAAACACACTAACCAAGAAAAACATGGCTTAATGATGCTGAGTAAAAAAACCACCAAAACTGCCATACTATCAGCCTATATATTCTTTACATAAAGAAACACGAACCAATTTTTAATGTGACTGGGATAAGAAACAGCAATTCATTGCGTATTCTATTGTCAAAAAGATAGACAAGAGAAATACACATTAAAGTACCTGGACAGGCTGAAAGACTGGGCTAATAAGAACAGTATGAAATTTAACAAAGACAAGTGCAAAATCCTGCACGTGGGACACAATAAGTAGAGACACCAGTGCATGATTGCACCTGTGTGGCTAGGGAACAGCCTTTCTGAAAGGGACCTGGGCATCTTGGAGGACAACAAGCTGAACATGAGTCAGCAGCTCGCCGCTGCAGCAACAAAGGCAAAATCAGATCCTGGGCTGCCTCTGGAGGGACATTACTAGCAGAAATGGAAATGTGATCATCCCACTCTACTTAGTGCTTGCCAGGCCATACCTGGAATACTGTGTCCAGTTCTGGTCCCCACAATTCAAGAAATATGTAGACAGATTGGAGATGGTCCAAAGGAAGCCAAAAAGATAATCAAAGGGCTGAAGAACCTGTCCTACGAGGAAAGACTGAAAGCTGGGTCTTTTCTCCTTGAAGAAGAGAAAGCTCTGGGGGACCCTATCACAGTATTCCAGTACTTAAAAGCTGGCCACAAAGAGGGCAGAGGCTCTCTCTTCACAGGCAGCCACATAGAAGACAAGGGGCAACAGGTACAAGTTGTGAAGGAAGAGGATTCATCTTGATATAAGAAAGAAGTTTTTTACAGTGATAACAATCAAATACTGAAACAACCTCCTAAAGTCCCCATTACTGGAGGTTTTAAAGATGTGACTGGACAGGGTGCTAGATAATCTCCTCGAGGCTCTCTTTCCAACAAAAGGATGGAGCAGATGATCTTTAAAGGTCCTTTCCAATCTGTTCTATGGGATCTTCTGTGATTCTGTGATTTTAGACTGAATCCCAGAGGTTGTTTAAATCCTGATTTCGAACAAAACAAGAACTAAGTTAAGAATTTGGGCACGTATTTTGAGACTTAAGAGAATTTTCTTTTTGTCCACTTACAAAAGTAACTGATTCAATCTTACGGTTAGCCTACCTCTGTGATACTTCCTTTTTTTTTTTTTCCCTGCATATAAGTAAAATAGACTCCAAACATAATAATCTTTTATTTTCTTTTCCATGTGTACATCCAATGTTAATGCAGAAAAGTACTGCACATGTATCTTGCTGTTACACATTAAACTCATCCATGAAAATAGACGCAACATTGCATAACGTGTATTTCTGTCAAGAGGTATGAGGAAATGTCTAGGGCAAAAAACATCCCAGGTAGTCTTAAACTTTGTACCATAAATACCACCAAGCTTGGTTGTATATTCATTTTCTCCAAACAGTAAAGGAGACCAAGCACCTTATTAGTGCTCATTCTCTTTGCCCCTATATCTACATATATCTATATCTATATAATCTATATCTAATCTGTATCTATATCTCTCTATATCTATACCTATATCTATCTATATCGATATCCATCTATATCTATATCTGTCTCCCTCTTTCCAGCTCTAGGACAAGACAGGGAGGATAACTAAACTGAACAAAAGCAACGATTCCATCTAAACTATCATTATGCACAGTCTCTTCTATTACCTGCAGGACCTATTGGCCATTTAAAAATTGGCAAGGAGAACACTTAAGGCTGCTCTGACATGTGCTTTTCTAGGACATGACATAACTCTGCTGATTTAAAATGAAAGTACACTTTATAATAAATACCTTGCTAACATTTAATCAAATGATGCATTATTAGCAAAGATTAAAAGAACTAATTATGTACAGCATGGTTGAATGATGGCTGGGGGGAAAGAGAAGATAACTATCTCACTGTATTTGAAAATTAAGCACCAAGAAAAGAAAGGATTTTTGATTTTTAAGGTAGTACAGAGGGGACAGACTCCTTAAAAAAAAAACCAAACCAAAACAAACAACCCCCCAAAACCCAACAAAAAGCAAAAAACAAACAAAAAACTCCACACAAACAAAAAACAAACCAAAACCACCAAAAAAACCCCCCAAAAAACACATCTGGAAATTCAGTAAAGAACATTTTAGACTCAATATCAAATGGCTACTATTCTGCAGACTAAAGTCCTCAAAGTGATTGTGAAATCTCTGTGACTTTGTCTACTAAAAAGTTTGACCAGAAAAAGTATTTGAGAAGAACCCAGAAGATTATTTGTTGAGTATGGAAAACAGATTGCCTGGATACATCTTAGACATAATGGACAGCTGTATCAGAAGAAAGGTCAGACTCTGGGCAGTGAGAATGATAATTCCTCCTGCTACTCTCACATGGATGTGATTTACCTGTTATCATATGGGGGTCCACAGCCTACGATACAAAACAGATCACATTAGAAGACCATAATACTTTTTCCTTGACATACAAATCTGTGAATCTCAGGCTTCTTCAAGCGCAGTTTTGACATCATTTTAAGTAGTTTAGAAATGAAAATATTTAAAGTGGCATTTAAATTGCATTTGTGACCACCGAGGTAGTCATGTCATCTTTCTATTAACTGTTCTAGCAGTCTGTATAACTGTGTTCTAGAATTAAAAAACAAAATAAATGGCATAAAAACTTTGTTGAAGTGAAACCTAGCAGGTAATAGATTTGACCATGAGTAAAAAAATTTGAATAATTTGACATGGCGTGGATAAAGAGTTTCACTTATTTCGGAATGGAGTTTGCTAATTTTAAGTTTGCCCATGAAAGAAAAGGGCTTGGAGCAACACACCGCAAGGTATCTACCTGTCCTAGATCCTACAGACATATCAAATGAAGAAAACCATTCACGAACAGAGCCTCAAAAGCAACGGAAGTTGAAAACAATCAACTAAATATTTCTTCTTGGATGGAGCGCATATATCCCCACATACTGCTAGGCAGCATGGAAAAAAGCTGGAACAGCGTTTCAGTAACTGCCCTGTTCTCTTTATCAAGGGCAGTAAAGCATTTTCATTCACTGTTTCTTTTTCCCAAACTCAGACTATTGTTAGAGACAGGCATGACTTAATGCTGTTATTTCCCTCTTCTCCCCCTCGTTCTCCCTCCAAAGAGCAGAAGTAAAGTAGAAACATCTGATGCTATTACTCCCAAGGCAGGCTTAGTCTATCAGGAAATCAGAATCAAATCTATGATTAATGTGATTAATTAAAAAAAAAAAAAAAGTTCCTTCGGGAAAACCTTTTTTTTCTCCATTATAAATGTCTTATTCAGCTGAGGACAGTAAACAGTCTTATGTTCAGTGACAAATGTTACATTCAAATGGACCGGAAATGTGATGAACTATCCAGTTTTGTCTCACAAAGGTTACAGGAAGTACTGGAGTGAAACATTGAGAAAATGGCAACCAACCAGCCTGGATTTATGAGCAGTTCAGAGGATAGGGAATATGGAACACGATCAAGACCATAACTTCTTTAAAATATTGAACCTTTAGAACAGTATGTTCACTAAATAAGACTTAGTTGACAAAAAAAATGAA
>VXBO01002854.1:0-51368 GCA_013400135.1 Rhinoptilus africanus
TCCCCGCCGGAACCAGGACAGATAATTATGAATATACACTAAGTTTCACAGATGTTAAAGACAAACATGAATTCCATAACAGGCCAACAGAAGTGTGTAAGATGGACTAACCTTGCCCTGTAAAAGAAACTTTGTACACTCTGTTTCTTACTTGTCCTCTGTTAACTTGGTGTGTCTGAACATTGTCTACCTTCTTGTCTCCCTCTTACCCAGAGTTAATGCACTAATCAAGATAGCAAGTAAATCGTTGGTCCTACCCAGACCCCAGCCGTGGTGAGAGGGTGGGAGGTGTGGTAGGAGCCCCCTGTCCCTGCTCAGTGCTCTGCCTGGGTGACCCTGTGACCGCCTGGCTTGTCACTGCTAGAAATCACACAAGGGAGCTGTTGGTCTCTGCTGTGCCACCCAGTCTGCAACTGCAGGCTATGCAGGCCATTAAAAAAAAAGTCTTTCAAGATTTGCAGGTTCTTTTTTTTTGGTTTTTTTTTTTTTCCCCCCCTGTTTCCCTTGGTGTGTACTGTGAATGTTAAGTGCAACTCCAATGAGGGGTGTTCGTAACTAATTCTTTAAAATGTTCTTTTGCTGACAGAGAAACAGTGCTGACAGCACACCTGAAAGCTGGCACAAAGTGCAGTGCTGTCCAAAAAGTCCTCTCCTTGCTGTCCCAGCTCAAACAAGACCGCCATCTGTGATGACCCTTAATGTATATCCTTCAGAGCTTTGGTTTTTGCAGTCAGGCGACACGCCAGGTCCTGTGCAGCTCTGCTGGGGACGAACAGGAAGGGACTCGAAGTCCCACCACTTACAGTTTGAAACATTTAGCTTGACATTTTTCCCTCAGCAGAGCGTGCCTCAGGCCTGAACTGTGGTGGTCTGGTGGTTAACACTGCTGTCTAGAGTTTCATGATACTGGTATTCCTTTTTCTGCTTTACCACAGATTTCCTGTGTCCTTGAGAAAGACACTTAATCTGTTATTCCCCCAATACCATAGAGAAAATGATGCAGTTTTTCCTGAGTGAGAGTGTGCTCTCAGAGGAGAATGTACGGCACCATGGCATTTAGATAGGCAGAAAAATGAAATTTTCCCAACTCATTGAAAAAGTTGGGACATTCATTGTAACACAGAGTCATCTGTGAAAAACAGAAAGGACCATTTTTTTCTGCCCATAGAGAAGATGAAATGATTATAAAATTAATCTGTATGTGGATATTTCATTTCATATTGACTTTTTAATGCAATAGGTTTAAAAATTTCTGAATTTACCTTCACCATAGAATAAATCCCTAAAAAAAAATACAATATGTGCAATTATCTGCGGAAAGTTGAAACAAATCTGTAAGTATCCTTCAGCCAATGAACACAGTGATTTTAGTTGTGAAACGATTTTTTAAGGTAGCTTTGCCTCATGCTGCTCCTTCATAGTCTCACATTTTGTACCTAAAAATCATCCTGGCACATCTCAGATGGTGGGACACACAAGTTCTGGCCTGATATCCTTTGGAAGTTGCATTCTTCAGTCTCCCCAGATCCCCTGACTACAGGCAATTTGACTTAGATGAAAAAAGAAGTCCTAATTTTTGTTCAGCCCCTCGATTTTAAAGCACTAGATCTTTGGACACGCAAATAATGCGGCACTGAGTTTGGACTTTGTTTCAAAAAAAGATGTTGGATTTTCAGAATTAGGGACTGAAGTGACCTAAGCACTGGGGATCTTTGTCAAACTCAAAGGGACTGTTTGAATGAAGCAAAATTTTATCAGTGGCCTGTTGAGGATGCTGGTGCGTACCCAGCTATTTCCTAAAGCTGAATATTTGTAAAGTATGTAACACCCAACATTTGATCATTTAAATTAGTAACTTATTTTTAGTATTTTAAAATTATTAGTACCATGTTACAGATGTTTACATACTAAAGAAGAAACAAAATAAAATGGATAATACACAATTTACAGTTTGCTGTAACGAGGCCTCTGTCAGTTCAGGTGACTCCTCCTTATCTCTTTTGCTTGCCTCTCATGACAGCACTGCTGGCTGTGGAGACAAAAGGACAGTAGCAGGTACCGTGTACCTTGACTTAGCAAGACTTTCAGCCTGTCCTCCCAGTAGCCATACTGGGGAGAAGGGGACTGGGTAGGTGGGCTAAAAGGTGGGTGGAAAACTGTCTGGCCTGCTTCAGCTAAAATCTAGCTGATGGATGGCTGCAAGTGCTGCTCCTCAGGGTCCGTACTGGAGGCAAGACTTATTGCTTGATGTCTTAACGGTGAACCAGTAAAAAGAAATCAAATACATCCTTAGCAAATTTTCAGAAACACCAAGCTCAGGGAGCAGTTGATATGTGCAGGTCAGAGAAAAGGGCTGGTGGAAACCTAACAAAATTCAACATCGTACATGAGTGTACCATCAACATGGGTACAAAATAATTCACCCTGGAGGGGACAGTCCAGTGCATTACTGAAGGATGGAGGTCAAGTGGCTGTGGAGCAGCTCTGCAGAGGAGGCCCTGGGTGTCCTGGTGGAGTTGAGTGAGAGGGTACCGTTGCACTGATGAAGGCCAGCCATAAGAAGATTGACAGAGCATAGACTGTGGGCTGAGAGGCTTCCTCCCTGATTGGCACTTAACTGCAAAAGATCCTGAACTATTTGGAACTCACAAGACCACATCTGGAGCTGTGCAGCCCAATTTAGGTTCCCCAGTACAAGAAAGCCATTGACGAACAATAGCAGTAGTCTTCAAGCAATCCATGGTAGCAGAGAAAAGACTACGTAACCAGTGACTTTAGAGCGAAGTAATTGAAACTCTTATACTAAACTACCTTTGAATTCAACATTTCTGTTTTTTTCTGAGCTGTCTTCAGTGTTATAATCTATTTTTTTTCTGTTACCACAGTTTAGCCACATACTGCATTTTAGATAAGTACATTATGGTATGACTTCTAATACATCGTTATGTCCCTATTTAATGTTATCATATATACTTACAGCATATGCTCATATATGCTCAGGAGAGAGAGGAGATGAGAAATAAAAAGAAAACAAAGTAACAAAAAACAAAACTGCAGAGAGAAAGAAGGAAAGAGTATCCTGAAACCAGGACTTGGATCCATATCAGGTAAATATCCAGACTAAGAAATTACTTGCTGTCTTAACTTGGATAACTCTAACTTTCTTCTCCAGAGTAATTAGCTTTCTTGAAAATAAACCAAAACATTTTCAATACAAGTCCCTCACAGAAGGATAATATTTCCTTCAAAAATCTCCCCTCCTACATCAGATATTCATTCTCATGTTCTTGAACCGTAAATGGCATGTAATGAAATGTACTTTTCGATCTGTTATCAAAGCAAATTGATTAATTGAACTGTTAAGTGATGCGAACCTGTTTGTTACAGTTTCTCTGTAATGATTTAATTTCATCTGTTGGGTGAATAGCAGGGTTGTGCTACTCATTTTTTTTTTGGTGTAATTGCAGTGCTGTGTTGTCTTCAAGCAAATGCACTCTATCATTGCACAGCTATGAAATTGCAACATTCAATGAGCTTTTTAATTGAAGTAGCCAATTAAAAGACTTTTTTTTTTTTTCTTGACAATGCAGTACTTCCTTTTCTAATGCCATATAACAGTTGTCTGGAATTGCTGGGACACAATTTCAACCAAATGCACACAGGCTTATGAAGTACGAACTTCTCCTGACCTAGTTTTAAGTTTTTTGAATGGTTACTGCATGCTTAAACAAACTTCAAATTTAGTATTTCATATATATTAAAGAACATTGCCTAATATAGCAATCTTATTGTTTGGAATTCAAAACAAGAACACTCTGCTTGCCAGTGGTTTGGTCAAACATCACAAATATAATCAGTAAGAATTCTTACAATAATCTGTATTTCAAATGGTTGATTTCTCATTCATACACATACGGCTATCTTGTATTTTCAATTCCAGTGTAAAGAGTGTGAACTTTTCAAATCTGAAAAAGATTACATGGGCCACAAAACCTCTAGTAACCATCTAATAATATAGCTAATAATTTTTACTTTTTATCATTTATTAAGCATATGAATAGGGTCAAAATTTCACAGGCCCAAAGGAGTGCTGGAGGGGAAGCAAAAGAGACAGTGGAACAGCCTGTAGACAGAAAAAATGGAACTCAGATTTAACTTAAAGCTACATCTATAAGGGAGACATTACAGCTATCTTTTCATAGAATCATAGACTCACAGAATGGTTCAGGTTGGAAGGGACCTTAAAGATCATCTCGTTCCAAGCCCCCTGCCATGGGTAGGGACACCTCCCACTAGACCAGGCTGCTCAGAGCCCCATCCAGCCTGGCCTTGAACACTTCCAGGGATGGGGCATCCACAACTGGGGTGTCCACAACTTCTCTGGGCAACCTTTTATTTAGAACTTTTACTTTCCTTCTTTGACCACATTTCTCAGTAATTGGTAGAAAAAAGATATCCTTACTCTAGACAACATTGAAAATGAAAGCAGTGATAGAGAAGACAGAGGTGAGAAATTTGTAGGGAAAAAAAGTTAGGCACAGATGACAGGTAAATGCTGGAGTATCCTGGCAGATATTCCAGAATCATATGGACATAGCCATCCCATTTATGTATGCCTACTTCCAGTTACATTTATGCAACCTTTACAAGTTATGCATTTTTCTAGTGTCAGTCTTTTCCTTTAAGTAACATTGGCTTTAATGCATAAATTACTCTGCATAAAATATTTTTCTTAAATATTAATATCCCCAATATGTAATTGAGCATAAAACTTTTCAGTCATATGTTTTTGAATCACCCAGTTGTTAAGGTCAGTTTTCTTGGGTGTAACAGGTACCTATCACTTAACTATAACAGATTTTAGTTATCTTGAAATAAAATCACAGACTTTCAAATAAAGCTAGCAACACCAGGAGTGACAGAGACATCACATGGTGTCCTGACAAAGCCTGACCGCTGCTCATCTTCAGGCTCAGCTTTTGGTTCTTTGAAACAAATTCTACATATGATAAAAACTGCTACATCAAATATTTCAAAAATGTAAATACCCAGCAATACTTAAATGGCTACAGTTTCATGACAACTACAGTAAGTACACAAAGCTTTTTTTTTTATGGCTATGCTTATGACATGGTGAAGTGCTAAATGTGCAAGCAATTATGAACTTGGCACAGTAGCAGTATTTATTTTAAGCTCTACTTGTGCTGCTTTGGTGGAGGATGTTTACTTTACCAGACTCTATTAAACATGCTGAAGACTTTGTACTCTAAAACATTTTTAATTGATGAAACACAGAACCAATCAATCATCGCAAATGGTAAAGAAAGGCAGACAGGCGCAGGCAAACAGAATAAGATCTGTAGGTGTCTTTTTATCTTTTAAGGGGGAAAAAAATAAAGGCCTATTTGTGCTGCTGAATTAAGTGTTTGTGAAAAGAGAAGACTTGATAGTGGTGGAGACTGAAGTCTTCTATTTATTTACAAGTAGGGCATAGTGGTGGGAACTCTTGCATGGTCTCTTGCCTTCCTATTCAACCTCTGACCTAATGGACCTGATGAGCTTATCCTCTCTCATGACAGGAAAAATCCATGCTGAGTATACAACCTGTGGGTCTAACTTACCCAAACAATGCTGAACGGCGATGCTTTTCATGCACCATTTGTAAACATATGAAAGCCATTGCACTGCCTCACATTCCTGCTCCAGGAAGCAAATTCAATATAATCCTGAGCACCAGTAGATGGGAAGTGTTTCTCCAGCCACCTTACTCTCAAACTGCATCTGTTTGGAGCTTCCAGATGTTCATTTCGAAATTATGTGCTCAGAGATTTGTTTTTTAAGTGTAAGTTAAAAAACAATAAATTAGCAGAATACAATGTAGAAACTGTTTCTGAGCATAGTCTTTCTTTGAAAAGGGGATTATTGACAGCTATTTCTCAATAAAATGCCTAAACCTAAAACACTTGCTCAGACTAAGCTTCTCTTGATTTCAGAGGGAATTTTGCCTGAAACAGAACAGCAGGACTATATCCATAGTGGGAAAAGATTAAATACTTAAATCATACAGGGAGGTATTCCAAAGTGGTATAGTCACTTGTGCATCACATAACTGTGAAGATGAACGGAAATATATTTATATTAGCTGCATAAAAATATATGTATTGCCTTTCAACTTCGCATGAGGATATTTATATTGACAAGCGCTTCAGTTTTTTTTTTCACAGACTGAAACACAGAAGGCACACATATATATAAAAAACAGGCATGAATGCATACATACATTCATACATATGTCCAAACCGGCTCCCATATGAACAAATATTATACTCTAAAAGCAGGAAGTGATCTTTCTTCAGTTTCAAAACACATAGTATATTAAAGACAGTCTGCTTAAAATGTATGTGGATGTTATTATTTTACTGTGAGCTTTTGCCTTGTATAAATATTTTTCTTTCTGTTTCTCTTATACATG
The DNA here is from genome assembly GCA_013400135.1 of Rhinoptilus africanus. Classification (NCBI taxonomy): domain Eukaryota; kingdom Metazoa; phylum Chordata; class Aves; order Charadriiformes; family Glareolidae; genus Rhinoptilus; species Rhinoptilus africanus. Next base: position 6,473 of record VXBO01002854.1, read on the forward strand.
ACTTTTGCAATATTTATGCAAATTAAAATGTCCTTTTACTACCTTCCTAGAAAATTAGAATGCCCTCTGCTGTTAAACACTCCTAAATTCTTGTAAAACTTACTGAAATGTATACAGGAAAGTGATTTAAATTACCGTCTTCTGTTCTAACAAGTGTGGTTATAAATCTTGTCAAAGGTATATTTGTTATTCAACCTTACAGTTTTTTCTTTATGATAGATTGTTGAAATTGTATTTTTGAGATCTTGATCTGTGAAAGCAAAGAGTAATAACACATTTTGTCTCTACCTCTGATCAGAGTTCAAAAACTTGAGAATTTTATTGCAGTTTTCTCAGATGCCAATTATATTTCATGTATATGATGGATTTTTTTCCCCCCAGAAAAATGTACCTAACTGTGGATCACTAATTGGGATCATAATATGAACAGTATTGCTTGCTTGTGTTTGGGTCAGCAATAAAACATGAGAAAATTTTGAGAGCTTTGTACTATTTCATTATGGAAAATTCCTATCATGGAGTAATTACAGATAATGAATACAATATGTTTTTTCAACTAAAATGATTTTAAGTACTGATTCTACTTTATAAAAATGAAATCCACAATTAAATATGACATCCCGTTTAAATTTGCAAATGGGTGTGACCTACAAACATATTTTCAAGGGCAATAGGTTTTGGTGTACTGGCCAAAATTAAGGATGTAATATAATATTTAGCATAAGCAGAGATAACTGATTCGGAGATCTGTTACATGTTAACACATAAGCAGTTTGTTCTTTTTAGTTGAAAAATTGTTCAACCACTATTCTAAATAGGTAGCATATACAGGTGCACTATGAACTATTATATCCATGTTTCATTAAATTCATATGAATCTTAGGTAGCACTGAGATATTAACTCAATGTTTGGTATTGTAAGCAAAATAGTTTTTGAGAAGAATTAGTATCATGTCTGTGTTATCCAAGAGTTAGCTTATATAAGCTAAGAAGAACATAACTTTGAATATTTCACAACTGAAATGTATTACTCTCAAAAGCTTTGGCGTTTATGTTATTTTAAAACTATAAATTTCCACTTTTTGGCCTAAAACCATAACCTCTTTTTTTTTCTGAACACATACACAGGGGAAGTGTCATCTAACACATCTCAACTGATGCATATAAGAATATATGATGAAGTGAATTATTACTTCATGTTTCATTGATATTTTTCAGACTTAGAGAGACCAAAAATTTTACAGGGTTTAATTCGTTTAATTTCACAATTTTTTTCTCTGAATGAGTCACATAAAAGCCTGTGACACTGTAAGTCATAAAGCAAGGATATTGACCTTTAAATCTCTGTCCTTGGGGCAAAATTACCCACTTCCATTCTTTTCCCCAAGCAAAAGCTGAATATCTCCAAACCTCACCATCTTTAATGAATCTTGACATTACCAAACGGAACAAGAATCCCGGGTCAATGAATATAGTCTTCTGCATTTACAAGTGACAGTGTAATAGTGTGCAACTGCATCATAATATTATTTACGTTGTTTCCTATTTTGGCAGAAACAGGAAAACACAGCCAATCTCTTCAGAGCCACTGTAACGGTTTCTTGACTTTTGATTTATTTAGCCTGCCAAAGCAAGTCAAATGTGTGAACCATTCTTTTTCTTGGACTAATCCATCATCTTTCATTTGTGTCTATCACCTTTCCTGCACCACAGCAGCAGTGATATGAAGAACGTGAAGACACACATTGACTACGTCTGTCTCACGGAGCCCTCAAGCACCGATTCTCTTCACCAGGGGTTAGTACCCTTGGCTCTGCTGCCCTCCTTCTGGGCACACCTGTGTCTCCTTGTGTCCAACATGGGAACATCAGCAGGATGTTGGGGCTGTGGAGCATATGTGGAGAAAACCTATCTCACCACCTAGACACAAGCCAGGACCGACTGAGTGGCCTGGAGCTTTAGGGGGTACATCAGGAGGAGGCAATACCAAGAATGAATCCGGTCCTTAGGCAAATGTAGCAGGGGCTCATAAACAAGACACTTTTCACTTAAACCAATTATAGAATGTTACCTAAAATAAAACTTTTATTTTTCAAAAATGTTAATGAATCTGCATAAACATCTGTGACACATGTGGATTAATTTATGAATGAAAAAAAAAAAAAAGAAAGAGCAACTTCAGGGAAGGTTTATAATGGAAAACACTGTGACTCCTTAACTGACAGGTCATGACTAGTGACCTGTAGATTAATATGAGCCGATCTGTGTGACCGACAGTGTTATATTCTGCCATTTATATGATTTTAAATGTGTTTCCTGTGTTCAAATCCTGCAAGAGTGATACAAAATAAATTTTAAAAGACAGCATTTTTGTATAAGGACATGCTGGTTTGTGTTTAGAAATCATCCACTTAAGAAAAGGGATAGTAATTTATTAGATTTTAAGAAAGATTCAGCTAGGGTCTAGTTCATTGTCACAGAATATTTCTCACTGTAATGTAAGAAAAAAAGAGGTACATTTTATCTATGTCATTCTGAAAAACAGATAAGCGTATTATTGCTGTTTATTTATACACCACCCCACAACCAGCTTCCCCCAAAGCCCTGGGTTTATTTTCCTTAGCAATCATATCTGTTCATGGTTACTCATGTCCTTATCTGACCTAGCTGTTTATGTATCATCTATATGAAATAATCTCAATTCTCATTCATATCAGCATGATGTAAAAATAAAAGCTCATAGAGAATTCTTTTTTTTTTTTTTTCTAATATGGTCAAGACAAAAATCATATTTAACTGTCAGACTTTGGTGACTCACTGAACAAAATTTATAAAGGAATTGCCTCAAATTAATGTTCTCCATTTAATGTTCCTTAACATAATACAGAAAACGGCTGCAGAGAAACACATTTTCTATCTGTTTATTTCAACTGACAGAAAGCAGAACACAAACCTTGTCAATAATGCAAAGAATTCCTACCCAGGTCCTCTGAAATTGTAAACTTTTCTAAAAATCCAATTAATGATAATCAAATAGTTTGACATCTATTAATGTAGACATTCAGCACAAAGTAAACTCTCAGGAATATTTGGGATTGCTATTTTGCTTGTATAACTTCTGCTGTTTATGTGTTTTGCAACACTCTATAGAGGAGGCAGAGTGAGACCTGAACTGAATAAAATAATATTTTTATAAGGAAAAACAAATGAACAAAGAAGATTAAAAAAAAAAATTATAAAAAAGGTACCATTAGTAATTATTTCAAATTTTTACTTAATGCTGCTTTTCATTTCCCTTTTTCTTCCTCACTCAGTGTTTGCTGGTTTTGTCTTTAACTGCCCAATTAGCTACACAAACATGAAGCACATTATAGTTTAGATTAATATCTAATAAGACATTTAGGCATCTGCATCCTAATTCTGAAGGTAAAAGGATACAAACTTGAGAACAATGTTTGAATTCAGAGACTGAGCCTAAGTTCTAGCACTTGAGACATGGTACTTATTTATCAGGAAGTAGTACAGTACAGAAATATGTTTCACTCCTTTATGGTGCTTAGATAGTTTGAATTGTGAGTTGAAAAGATGTACCCTTATATACTTGACACCATCCCTTAATCATCATCCCTGGAGGTATTTAGAAGACAGGTAGACGTGGTGCTTTGTGACATGGTGGTTTTGGCAGCTCTAGACTAATGACTGGACTCAATAACTTCAAGGTCCCTTCCAACTTAGATGAGTCTATGATTCTATGATTCTAAGAGGTCAGGAGCCCAAATATATTCTTTTCACAAAGTACATCCAGAAATATTCTTTAAAAACTGTGATTGGGCTTTATATATTCTATTATAAGCCAAAGCTGTGTTGGCACATTTCTGATCTTTTTAAATTGGCCCAATGAATACAACACTCTAACATAGAGTATGAGACCCCAAGTGCCTTCTCAGCAGGAGAGCATTTAGTCCTCCATCTTCTATATCACACGATATCTGCATAGAGGTCAGGCTGAGTAAAGTTCTTAAATACGTCTTTTAAAATCATTCAAAAGATTACAAAGTTAGTAGATGGTTTTGGTTAGTAAATTGTGAGAGAAAAGATGTTATCTCTGTTTAGGAATATTTTTTGTTAATTAGAAGAATGTAGTTTCTTATTAAGGAGAAACCGATTTAGAACGATATGAACCTGTTTAAGATGAGGAGGACCTTAATACTATCACTAGTCCTTCCATTTACACTTGTATGCAATCCTGGATCCACTATAGGTTTAGCTGTTGCCTTCACTAAATATGCCCTGTATGTTAATCTGTAGTTTTAAGGTGTCCTGTAATCACCTGAGTCATTTTAAAGCTAACAAGTAACATTCATTGGCACTTTTGTTTAAGAGATGACCATAATGAGTCTTAAGCATATTCTTAACATCAAACTTTAACTGTAATGCTGCTGAACAGAATTTGGGTGAAACAAAAAAAGAAAAAAAACAAACAAAAACCCAAAACCAGACTCAGTAATAAGCATAGTAGTTCCTGCTTTATCTGAGACACTTCATTTAGCTATTTATAATATCCTCTCTTTTGCAAAAAAAAGATTATTTTGATGTTTCCTTTTCATATCCGTCTTAGTAACTGCATACTGTGACATGCAATTCTGAGGGTGTCTATTGAGCAGCAAATATATCTCTTTTCTTGGTAATCCAAACATGGACTGTATTGCTTCCTTTGAAAGCTAAAAAGGTTTATGATAGAAACTCAACCACATCGCACCGTTGGGTTTTTTCTCTACCTTTTTTTAAAGGTTCAGGTAGGGTCTCTGAATTGATTTCTGTGCCTCTCAAAATTTTTAACTGCTTTCCTGCTCACTGAATTTTAACAGTATGCCTGAAAATAAAAAATGGGGTTCTAAATCTTTGTTTCAAAGAGAGTTTTTCCACTGCACTGACCTATCCCAAAAAGCACTTTTTCAGTTAATAAGGGTTCAGTGGCATATTTAAAGAAAGGGTGTAGCAGAGCCCTGTCCCACTGCCAGTGTGTGCAGTCCTCTCCAGGACTTGTCCTTGCTTCAAGGAAGATAACTTGAGATACCGAGGCTGTGGCTTCTCTCTCAATTCAGGATTGAAGGACAGAGCAGCAGAGTGGGATGATGAGTGGGTTTTTCCTAAATAATGGGTGGCAGTGCCAGTACTTCCTTCCCCATGTGCTGGGACAGCGATAGGAAGTCAGGACATGCAGTGATATACAGCCACTGCCTGGGTAATCAGAAGACCCAAGAGTCCAAACAGACTGGACTAAGCAGGACAATATCTAACCTTTATTTCCCCTCATATTAGATCATTCACTGGAAAGTTCAGAAAATTCAGAGCCTGGTAAAACAGCAAAAAAGTCTGACAGAAAGACTGTTTCACAAGCTTCCTGGCTCCTCAAGTAAAAAGTATTAGAAATCTTACGGACAAAATGCTTTTCCCGTAGGATTCTTAGCCCAGATTTTGCACAGTAAGAAGCTGATACAGTTGTTACCCAATAACCATTCAAATATTAAGATACAGTAAGCATCTGAGTATTTGGAGGCTAATCCAAATTGAACTTGAACTCTGACCTTGTCACTAAAAGTGACTTTGACCCACGTAAAGTTCTGGTAATCCTAAGTGCTAAGGAAGGGTAACATTCTGAATCTGCAGCCAGACACTAAAGATGTATTTTATTCTTTTAGGACAAAAAAAAAAATTAACCAAAACCAGCAAACATCCACATTACTGGAACCCTAACAACCTTGTCACTTTTGTTCTGGAACTCTTTTTCATTTTAGTTTATGTCCATAAATTACACAAACCACATTCCAGTTTTAAAAAGCAACAAGCCTCATAACCATTATGAAAAGACACAAGCTCAACATGCCAAAGAATCTGTTTATTTCTGAATGAACATCTAATTTGTTTTAACTGAAATCAGTTGCCAAACTCCAACTGATTTTAGGGGAAGTAGAATTATGATCATTGTGGAATTCCAACATAAACACACACTATACACACATCTGCATATACCCTTTTGTGAAAATAACCTTGGGGTCATCAAAAATCAAGGACATGTCTTGCTCTTTAGGACAAATCCAGAGCAGGAGTTGAAATTAAACTTCTGGACCCAACGCAAGATACCTCAAATGTTCTTCCATCTGTCAGTGCAAAACATAGAGAAACTTGCAGAACTTAACAGTGCTCTAAAACTGTTTCCCCTTAAAACAATTCCAAATTATTGTTGTAAGAATGTTTCATGAAGGGAGTTCAAATATAAAGTTGCAATGGAAACCTGCTTTCCAGTCAGGATTTGTCACCTCCATTTCCAGGATCCTGTGTGGCCCGATACAAAGGCTTTTTCAGACTCCCAATTCTGCAAAGCGCCACCGAATGCATTCACAAGGACCCATGACCCAGAAAGTCCTGGGATTGCCAGCTGCAAAGGTCCAGACTCACAGGTCCTCCAAGGTTAGCAAGATCTTGGCTCAATTTCAGCCTGGACAGACATGAAGCCAGGAGTTTTGAAGCTCGTGGGAGCCATAGCATCCAAGTGCCAAGGTTTCTGGGTCAGCTTTGACTCCTAGGCACTCCAGCTCCTCCGCACCCTGGGATCTCAGGGAATCCAAGACCTGCGGCACAAAGCCAGATCATCAGACTGGCTGTTTCTGAGCCAGGATCACATTTCCTTTCACAGATAATTATGAATAATAATTCCTGGTCAAACTGAAACCTAAACACTGGAAAATTCTTGAAACTACCTGAATAATAAAGTGAGAACTGGAAAGTTACCTATAACTAATGACCAAAGGAAAAAAAATTAATGAGGAAATAAAAATATGCCATAAAGAACAGAGGCACTTGAATAGATCATCTAATGTGAAGTTATAATAAATAAAAGGAGAACAAGGAAGAAAGACACAAGGAAACTAGGTGATAAAGAAAAGGTTGAAACGTCAAGGCAATCTCTATATGACCCTACAACTGAATAAACTTTCTGCTTCAGTTTTCCATCAAAATATTTATATGGAGTTTAGGGATGCAGACAGTTATTTAACATCTAGAAATTGAAGTTTCTGCCATCAAATGGAAATAATCCCCAAGCACTTTAACAAAGGCAAGTGGTTGCAAATATTCCCCATCTAAATTCTGAAGCAATTTTTACATTAAATGTAATTTAAGAACCTTTATATCTTTACCAAATTGGGAATGTAATCCCATCATATCTGGGATCAAATGGAGACTGGACAAGTACAGGACAGGACTAGACAAGAAGGAGACTAAACAAGCACTAGAAAAGAAGAAAAATCCAGTTTGTTACTAAGCATGTTGAAACCAAAATCTGGCTTAGAGCATCTGTGAGATATTTCTGATATCCCCATTGGTGGGAGTTCTGAGACTTCTGGTAAAAAAAAAAAAAAATATTAGGCACTCGCTCTTGGAGAGAGCGTACTAGGCTAGATGTAGCTTTGATTTGACTCCATATCCTGGTCAACGGGGGAGGTACCAGATGAGTGGAGGGTGGCTAATGTGACACCCATCCACAAGAAGAGTTGGAAGGAGGATCCAGGGAACTCCAGGCCTGTCAGCCTGACCATGGTACCAGGAAAGATCATGGAGAGGATCATCTTGAGTGAGCTCTCACGGCAAGTGCAGGGCAGCCAAGGGATATGGGTCAGCCAGCATGGATTTAGGAAAAGGAGGTCCTGCTCAACCAACCTGATCTCTTTCTATGACCATGTGACCCACCTTCTGGATGTGGGAAAGGCTGTGGACATTGTCTATCTGGACTTTGGTAAGGCCTTTAACACCGTCCCCTACAGCATTCTCCTGGAGGAGCTGGCGAATCATGGCAGAGACAAGTGTACTCTTCACTGAGTAAAAACCTGTCTGGATGGCTGTGCCCAAAGAGTTGTGATTAATGGGATAAAATCTTCTTCTGGCTTGTATCAGGAATAGCATGGCCAGCAGGACTAGGGAAGTGATCATCCCCCTGTACTCGACACTGGTGAGGCCCCACCTCGAGTGCTGCGTTCAGTTCTGGCCCCATCTGTACAAGAGGGACATTGAAGTGCTGGAGTGTGTCCAGAGGAGGGCTACCAAGCTGGGGAGGGGTCTGGAGACCAAGTCATACGAGGAGAGGCTGAGGAAACTGGGCATGTTTAGTTTAGAGGAGAGGAGGCTGAGGGAGACCTCACTGCCCTCTACAACTACCTGAAAGGAGGTTGCAGAGAGGTGGGTGTTGGCCTCTTCTCCCAAGTGAATAATGTCAGGACCAGAGGAAATGGTCTGAAGTTGCCGCAGGAGAGGTTTAGATTAGGTATTAGGAAGAATTACTGTCCTGAAAGAGTGGTCAGGCACTGGAACAGCCTGCCCAGGGTGGTGTTTGAGTCACCATCCCTAGAGGTATTTAAGAAAAGTGTATATTTGGCACTTCAGGGCATGCTCTAGTGGCAGAGATTGTATAGGAGGTTTTTTGTGCATGTATGTGATTGGACTCAATGATCTCACAGGTCTTTTCCAACCATGAAGATTCTATGATTCTATGATTCTACATAGCTGCTGCCATGCTGCTTATTGTTAAATGGGGGAAATATTTTAGGAAGAAGAAAAATGGTCAAAATAACTGTTGGCTTTACATCACCAGTACCTTTGGTTGTTAAATTTTTTAAATTCATAGATAAACAGAGAAGTATAATACAGAGATTATTGGTTTGGTTTTTTTTTTTTTTTTATCCTTCATAGCTATCATTTCTCCATATGGGAAATGCAATAAAAGCAATTCACACTGAATACCCTAGCCCTGTAATATTTCAGCAGGTAATGATGATAAAAATATTGATATCAGTACAACTTTAATAATTTGTTAAGGAAATGGTCAAAGACGCGAGGCATTGGGTTGAACTAACATTAGGACATAATGTAGATGGACAAAACACTACATTAATGCATCTGATGGGAAGTGGATGATGCTGAAATCAGAACGTCATAGGAGAGAGACCTAGACATTGGTGATATCATGAGTTTGCTAGAAACGGAATATTTCATCTTTATTAGCTGAAGTTTTCTAAAGAAAGAAAAATGTAGAGATAGGACTAATTTGTAGAATTTTGAATGTCTACACTCAGGTGATCTAAACAAGTGCAGAAAAGTGCTGTTGTGCTTACTGGAACATGGAGAACTAAACTGGCAGAAAGTTAAAAGAGATCAGCTTATTTTACTTAGTGAAAAAAAAGAGAAAAAGGTATGATTGTTCTCTATAAAATGACCTGTCTTTCCTGTCTTTAATATCTTGTTTCCTATTCATCTTCCAGTTGTTCAGGATATTTAGCAATGGTGTTGAAGCTCAGTGTATGTTCATCTCTTTGTGCTGTATAACCTCTTGATAGTTGTAAAGAACAGGAAATTCAAGATTTAAATCACCCTCTTAATTCCCCTAAATCTGGTAGAATGAGAATACCATTTAATGACAAGAGAAAACTCTGCTAAACTTAAACAAAAATTATGTTACTAAGAGCTATACCTTGCCCTCAAAGCAATAGAGCCCAGTATTACTATGATAGATACATATAAAATTGTCAGTTCTTACCTCAGAATTATTATATGTCTCAATTTTCACTATCACCAGGTAAAAAATTTATATTTTCTAACAGGATAGTTAAACGGGACACTCTGACACATTATTTCTGCTGATTTTAATATTATGCCAACTTTCAACCAAATCAGCCTGTGCTGAAGATGCTCATTTGCTAACATTGTTTCTGAAGTCAGTTTTAAGTGGATTCTATGCCAGTAAATAATAAATAAAGTGTGATAAAAGGATTCTTTCAAAATATATAGCCTGTCATTTCAAAGTCAGATGTTTTGAGTCTCATTCAAGATCTTTCTAATATAGCATTTGTGAATTCCTAGGTGAGATACAATCCTTTTTGCACCCTACTCTTGAAGATAGTATGCTGAACTGACACAATTCAGGTATTTCTGGATCATAACTGGAAGGTAAAAAAGATTATGTATATCTGAAAGGTTCTCTTGTGCCAAAGGGATACTGAAGTCTGCCAAATTGTCCCTGGATCATGTGTTGAAATAAGAGGAAAATACCACTTTTTCAGTCTCTCCCTGGTATGGTAAGTATCTGAACAAAAAGTTGGCCTCACCAGAAGTTAAACTACCTTCAGATGAAAGCTGATCTGATCTCTCAAAATCTCCTGTGCTAGTAGTCATTGTTAATTCAGATTGTCTTCACCACCCCAAGGGTCACTTCTCATCATAGTCCCTTGTGCCAGGCAACCTAATTACCTTTGGATGCCTTCATGCAATGGAGTTTTCTAGCTGCCTTCGTGTAAATCGTTCTGGGTGTTGCCCAAAGGAGCCTTGCAGCTGGCTATGAATCTCTTGGGCAACAAACGCAAAACATGAAAGTAGGACAAAAATGAAAAACAAGCATACATTGAAGTTACTGACAATTTAAATCATGAATATGCTTGGAACCATATGTTCAAAATTATGTGTACATACACAAAAGAAAACAATGCCTGTTCTGCGTGTAGTTACATTGTGTTGAACTCAGAGATGCTATACTGATCTACAGCCAATGTAAGCAGAAACAGAAGCAAGGCCAGTGGATATTCCAGTAAGTATAACAAGAAAGAGAGAGTATCTTAAGTCACTAAGAGAAATTAATCAAAATCAAATAAGCATTAACATTCCCTAACCTTGACAACATAAAAAATGATATTGAAATAGATAATCCTACAAGTTCACATAAAAGCTTCTTTTATTGTTGCAAGGAGTGTTTGAGGTATTGACCTAATCATTTATCTTTAGTGGAAAAGTCTTCTACAATTTTTCAGACACAATAACATTGTTCCTTGGAATTTTCTTATCTTTCCTTCTTTCTACAGAAAGTTTGATGTGTTTTCTACTTAACAGCAGAGTAGTGTCTTTACTGCTGATGTTCCTTACATTTTTACCAAATTTGTTTGTGCTTATGTATTTTAATAGTTCATTCCCTTATAAGCTATGTAACAGAGATAACAGTGGCTTGACCTAACAAACTAGCTCTTCCAAACTAGAAGATATTTTAAAAAATTGTAAATCAAACAAAAGTATGCTATTCTAAATATTTATAGGAAGACAGCTTTTCTACAGTAGAAAACATGTGGAAACATGCGAACAGTCAGCTAAAATTGTACACAGTATAGTAACTGTGTTGAATTTGGAAATCTGCACATAATAGCAATAAAGAAAATCACACTGCTTTCCTTTATGTGTCTGAAAATTCACACAATGTGAGTTTAGGCAAATATGTAGCAACATCAGATTCACTCATAAAAATCAATTAAACATCCATATTTTCATAGTTATTTGTTCTGCAATGAATGGCATTTTGCCTGGGACCCAAGTAAAAACTATGTATCAAACAACACAAGAAGAGCATTGAGGAATTTGGTCCAAAACATTGTGTAGAGACAAATCCCTTTGAAAATGTTCATATTTTGTAACTGTTTTACAGCAACTCGTCTCCGCTATTATTCCACTAGTTCTATTAGAGCTATGCTACCACAAGCTTGATGCAAATTGAATCCAGTTGGTGGGGTTTGTGCTGAAAATGAGTCCTATTCATGGGTTCCATTTTTGCTTTCAGATGTAAGTGGAAAAGCAGAAGCAGGTCTATTGATGGGATGTGTAATGGAAGGAAGCGACTTCCCACCCAGCCCTGCATCAGCCAAGTGCCCAGACCTGTCCTTTGAGTCGGCTGTGGGTCTGCAGGCCAGCCTGGGACATACAGGTGCTTGACTTACTGCAAGCAAAGCAAATTTATCTCAAAAGCAAAGAGACCAAGCAAATATCTGGGCATACATATGTGTGTAAACTGACTCAGTCTTAGGTTCATATGAGGCAGATTCATTCACGTCTGCACTGGTAAAGAGTTTATAGGTCCTGTTGAATGCTTGTTTTAGTCCTTAAAAAGATTATGGGTAAGGGAAAAATAAAATAAAACAAAATATAAAAATACTGTAGAGAAACTCCCTCATTTTGCAACCTGAAACCTGGCTAACAATGTGGAAGTTTGATGACTTTGTTGACTTAGTAGTCACAACACTGCACTACGTACTGTCTGATCTGGGGCTGCTCTCATTTAGGAGAACTTTAGAAATTTTAACAGGTCTAATTTTCAACAGTTGTTGATTCTGTAGCTCCTAAGAGATGAGCATTGCAGCTTGTGCACCCTGACTATTAGCCATCTTTCAAAATGCAATCTATGAATGGATTTTCAATAATATAAATACCCACTGATCCTCTTGATGTCAGGCATAGCTGTAATTCCCCCTCTGAAAGTCATATTTTACATTTTTCTCCTAATACATTTCTATGTTCTTAATTTCCAGGGGTCTCTAGACTTCAAACAACATATATTAAAGGGAAAACAAATAAAAAATTGCTTCAAAATGACTGTTAAACTGGATGATTTTCCCATTGGTGATTAAACAAAGGGGTTTAATGTACTTTCTTTATGTGAAATAATAAAAGGTCAATACATCAATCATTTGGGTAAGCCTCTAGTATGATTTACACAGGGTGGCATATACTCTATATTTTACCTGTCATCACATTAAACCTCAGTGGAGAGTGACTTTTTTGCTAATAAATTTTACAGAACATTGTAAGGCATTTTCAGCAAATTTCAGATTTTACTTTTATTTTGAAAAATCAGTGTTGTTAGATGTTTCCATATGTTCTCAACCACGATGGAAAGCAATGGGCTGTAACATAACAAGATCTTTTCAGTTCAAGAAAGGGCTTCATTTGCTAAGAAGAGGAACTTGGTTTAACCAGAAGCAGGTGTCTATGCTGCTGATGATAGAGTGCTGTATAACACTGCCACCCCTTTGCACATCAAGTTGCACGACCAGGGCTTTGGAAATTGAGTGAGAAAAATCAAACTATGTGCATGCATGCAGGAGCTCTGGCCAGGTTAGCTCTCATTCCAATGAAGTGGGCAAATCCATGGAGGCATAGTGTTTGATGCATTGACAATGAGGTTTTGATGCAAGCATTAGCATCCAGATACCTAGGTGAGTTACATCAACACCATTCCACTACTCTAGGTTGAGCGGTGTCAATTTACAGCAGCTATGAAATTAGCCCATCCTTTCACTGCCACAAAAAATAAAATTTCTGCCACAAAAAATAAAATGAGATGAGTAACCTGAGAGACCTGTCTTTATTAGTGTGAAAGATTCTGATAACACTCATACAAACACTGAAGCTGCCTCAAGTCTTGGTTTTATTGTTGGCTGCACTTAGATTTCCCAAGTGTCTAAAGTGTCAGCTCCCCTTGTGTAACTCAGTTTTTCCACCGGATAAAGAGAACAAAATTAATGCCATCACCAATCCTTCTGATTTCTATCAAGCTCTATTCACTGATGTCTGCAAAATGTGTTGAGGACGTGAAATCAAAAGGTTATGGAAGTATGAACAACTGTTGACATTATTTAAAAAGTTAATGCACGTCTATAAAGCAAGTATGGAGCCTCTCTCAGTGTTAAAAAGCTATAATAGACACATGCACTGAACTTATGGCACGAACAGTACTTCTTTCCTAATGCCAGAAATTAAGCCAGCAGGGTTTGATTTGCAGTCTTGACTGCACTGAAATTACTTGAAGTTCTGCCTTTGACTTCACTATAGCCAGCATTTCATCCTAGATGCTTTATTTATATCTGAAAATGTAAATAAACTGTTGTTTAGAATTTGAAACATAATCATTCTAGCATTTTCTGATCAGATTTATCAGTAATTCTGTAAACTTTATTGCAAGGTAAAAATCCTGTAAATGTTTACTGCAATTGCATTTCACCTGTACTAACAACAGGTTTGTTCCTGCTCTACTCCATGTTGTGTTTAATGTACATAATTTGATTGTGATTAATTATGAAGGACAAGTGGTTTAATTTTGGTATTTTTATCTGTGATCTGAAATTAAAATAAATACTGAAAATCTTCATTACTTCCTTCCAGGCAGTAATATTATAGACTATTTTCTGGATTTAGAAATTGGGCCAACTATTTAATTCCATAAACAAAAGAAATCCCAAAGGAAGGCAATAACAGCCAAATTTTGTTTGGAAAGTATATCTTTAATAAACAATCATTTTGCAAAAAAGCACTATACGAAAGAATCACAAACACCTGAATTTCCTCACTTGTTAGCAAAGACAGCACAAGCTGAAAAATATGAACAGGTTAAAAACTCAGACAGATCATTTATGAGGAGGGACACTCAAGTTGCTTCTAACATTTTTTATATTTTATCTATCTGGCCACCTTCGCAGTAGGATTTTTTGTCAGCATGTTGCATTTTACAGAAACACAAAAGTAAAATGCACATGGGCTTGGTGACTGGCATACGGTATTAAAAGGCATTACCGTGAGAAGATGCCGGAGGGATGACATGTAGCCCTAGCAGCCAAGTCATGCAGGGTCCACCAAGATTGGAAAAAAAGAGCCCCTAGTTTTCAGATCATCTCTGCAACATCCAGATATGCATTTCAAGCATATTACTAGACAAAATAGAGGAATATTATCATGTGTTCTAATTTTTTGTTTCACAACATCATTGCTATAACAGCTTTTTCTTAAGCAGTTTGAAGATTGATTTTTCCTTTAGCAGGGACTAAATTAGCCAGCTAAAAAATATTTTTCTTAATTAAACCAAAAACCAGGGCAGTGGAAGAAAAGTTACAAATAGTTCTCTTTGAACTCAGATGTCTCTCGTTCAGTGGGGACAGTTTGCATGATCTTTTCTGTATCAACAACATTCCACATGCATATTCTCTCTATCTTTTTCAGAAAAAAAAAAAGAAAAAAAGAAAAAGGAACTGCAGAAGCAACTGTTCCCAGATAAACAGGAGGACACCAATACAGTGCATCCCTTTTCTAATATCTCCACTGTGCCAGCACATGGATATTACACTTAGCCTTCTCATTCACATCCCAAGATAATACTGGAACTTGATTTTACTTTCACTCAAGTCAGCCCTAAGGCAGTCACTTTGTAGCAGTCTGATTTTCTCTTTATCAGCAGAAAAATATTTTCCAATGATACTTCTTTCAGTTTATGAAAAGCACAATTTTTTAAAATAAAAAGACTATTAATTTATAAATAGATAGATAAAAAAGAGATAAATACTATTGTTTAACTAGGAATTCTAACCTTTTGGCTGAAAAGCACAATCCTTTTGTTTGCAGATGTTGCCCTCTGTCAGTGGCTTCTTTTAC
The DNA here is from genome assembly GCA_013400135.1 of Rhinoptilus africanus. Lineage (NCBI taxonomy): Eukaryota > Metazoa > Chordata > Aves > Charadriiformes > Glareolidae > Rhinoptilus > Rhinoptilus africanus. The sequence goes on from VXBO01002854.1 coordinate 21,758, forward strand.
CTGAGATCTCAAGCCCTCAGGTCTCCCTACCTAGGTTACATCTGCCACGTAGCAATTCTGTCACAAAAGCATCTCACAGAAATGTCCAAATAATCTGCAGAAAATATCAAAATATAAGATTTTTCTATTTTAGAACATTTCAGAAGAAGAAACCAAAACATTTCCTGTCCTGCTTCAGCAAAAGAAACATGAAAAACACAATAGTCCCCTGAAAATACAGGGCAGACTGAATCCAAAACTGGGTTGAAATTAAGATAGCCTGCCAGATGAGTTTAAGTGCTCTTGTTTCAAAAAGTATATCTTTCTTTGGTGTTTGGAGGGACTGGAGGGATATTGCTGATAAGCAAAGTTGTATTTAAGTTCTTTTTGATGTGAACAAAAACCAAAATACTGAAAATGTCTTCATAAAATTGTTCTCCTGAGATGTACATCCCACTTTCAGGCCTGGGGAGTGCTGGGAGAAGGCTGTGCACAAATTAAAATCCGTACACAGAATCCTATCCTCAAATGAACAAAAAAATATGAGCTTGTCTGCTTCTCACAGAATGGGCTTGAGTCTTCTTTCAGCTGCAGCAGATTGACATTGGCATTGCTCCACTGGTGCCATTGACATGATTTCTGACTTTTATTGCTGTTCCAGGTCTTCCTAAAAGTGGTCTTCTTTTGTATTCTAAAGCCACCACTGCACGTGGCGTTAGCTGGTATCTTTCTAGGCACGCAGAGAAAAAGAACTGGCTGGGGATAAAGACTGTACTATCTTCTCAGTTCTTGATGTGGTACCCCACAAATTTATGCTGACACAATGCAGTGATTGTAGAGCATATTGTAAGGAAACACACCATCTGTTTTCTGCCTCTGCTTTTCTATAAATAACAGACTTCAGTCTCCGTGGGTGCCAGGCTGGCGTTTTGCAACATACCCCTCCAGCCCTTTAAAATTCCTCCTGACCATCTGGGAATTTCCTGTTCTGCCAAATAGGTTTTGTCCGGACAGAGCTGAAGTCTGTCTCTTACCGTGAAGAAATCCTCTTACGTTAGGGAAGAGACATTTTGAAGAAGGTGAATCCAGAAAACCAGTGCCAAAAAAGTTGACCTGGAACTTCTGCCACCCCTGAAAGTGCCAGGAGAAGGAGGCGGGGAGAGCTCAGCTTCAGCCGGGTGGGCCTGAGGTTGGGAAATGCCCTTTCCTGGGCAGGAGCTGAACTCACATTTTTACTGCTGATTCACTGCGAGCAGCATCAGGCCAAGCTCCACAGGAATTCATTAGCATCACACTTGGGGTGAGAGTTTTTCAGTTTCTAATCCTCTCAAGGCTGTTTAGTGATAGTGGTTTGAGTTTGTGGAATGTGTTGAAAACCCCCTTTGGGTTCATGTTCCCATAGGAAATTACTGTTTTTTCTAGTCATACTTTTTGGTAGGGGCTCATTCTAGCAACACCTGGAAAACATGTGATAGAAATACAAGACTAAGCCTGATCCACTCTGATAGAAAAAACACTGAGCAATTCTGACTTAGGACGTGAAGCTCTCTCACAATATAGGGCTTGTATTGCATTACGATTAGTATTCTAAAAATAATCCTGCTGCAGCTTTCTTACACCCTTTCAGAAAGATTTTAGTATGGAAGTGAATGCATGGCAGCATTCAAAACCACACTGATATAACTAACACTGAGGTGTTATCTTAAAAGTTAAGAAGGATGAAAATGGGAAATTTACCCTAAAACACATTTCCCATGTTCCACCACGGTGTGCCGTAGCCCAGAGGAAAAAAAAACAAGGCTAATTTTAGTGACAAAAGACCAAAGAGTTTTGGTCATAATTTCAGGAACCCTGCATGATTTCAGCAGTAAAATAATGAATGAAAATGTTCAAACAGTCTTCAAAAAAGCACAAAAAGGAAAAGGATGTCACACTTGGTTCATATTTACAAATCAAGAATTCATGTCATATCTTCATACACATAACAGTAGAACAAAAAAATTTCAGTCTTGCTCAATTCTGCTTCTAGGAAATATCCCAAGGGGTCAGTGGCCCAATTACTAGATGTTTCCAAGATGTGTAGGAGTGTTAAATCCTGGATCAAAGAACTTTTTTTTGTTTGTTTTTTTCTTTTTCTCCATTTTTTGGGTTCCTAATGCAGTTTTTTTGCAGGCATCACTGGGAGGCATTAAGGTAGAAGGTGATAACTGCAGCTTCTTTTGGCTTACTGGTTTAACATTAAAGAAATACAATTGGTAATCCTAGATTTAAGAACCTGAATTACACAAAAAATCTTATATTTTTGTCTCCATTTATTTTATAACTCTTTTTAATGTTGGTACATCCATTGCACTTTAAAAGTCAATATATAAATACGTTGTATAATCACTTAGAATCATAGAATCACAGAATTACAGAATTGTCTAGGTTGGAAGGGACCTTTCAGATTATCGAGTCCAGCCATCGACCTAACATTAACAAAAACAATCACTAAACCGTATTGCTAAGCACTACCTCTACTCGTCTTTTAAATACCTCCAGGAATGGTGATTCNGCCTGTAGCGCTGCTTGGGGTTGTTGTGACCCAAGTGCAGGACCCGGCACTTGGCCTTGGGCTTCAGCCCATCCATCCAGCCTGTCCAGATTCCTCTGCAAAGCCATCCTACTGTCAAGCAGGTCGACACTCCCACCTAACGTGGTGTTGTCTGCAATCTCACTGAGGGTGCACTCAGTCCACTCTTCCAGATCATTGATAAAGATATTAAACAACTGAACCCAATAGCGAGTCCTGGGGATCACCACTCATGACCGGCTGCCAACTGGATTTAACTCCATTTGCTACCACTCTCTGGGTCCAGCCTTCTGGACAGATTTTTACCTAGTGAAGATTACTCCTGTCCAAGCCATGGGCAGCCAGTTTCTCCAGGAGAATCCTGTGGGAAATGGTGTCAAAGGCTTTACTACCAGGTAAACAACATCCACAGCCTTTCCCACATCCATCAAGTGTGTCACCTTGTCAAAGAAGGAGATCAGGTTTTTCAAGCACAACCTGCCTTTCATGAACCCATCCTAACTGGGCCTGATGACCTGGTTGTCCTTCACATTCCACATAATTGCACTCAGGATGATCTGTTCCATAACCTTCCCAGGCACTGAGGTCAGAACGACAGGCCTTTTGTCACCCCGATCCTTCTTCCAGCCCTTCTTGTGGATGGGTGTCACGCTTAAATACATAATTTATTCACTCAACGTATACATAGTGAAATGAAAGATTTTGATGTTTTTAATACTTATTGGTGGCCGGTACAGCATGTGCCATCATAGCTATCATACACTGTCAGAAAAAAAAAAAAATGTCTAAAGTCGTATGATCCCCTAGGTGAACTATGCAAACAATTATAATTGACTTTTTTTTTTTTTATGTTTTGAACTGTTGTGATATTTTTCTCTATAGGCAGGCTTCTATAGGAAGTCCATGGACTTCCCATTGTTATCCACTTATCTGAAAGTATAAAATAGATGTGTGCTTATTTAGAGTAACAGAACATTTCCTGTTTGGTTCTACCTCCTGTTGAGGTCTACTGAAAAGTAGCTACATGCTTGTGATAACACTCTCCAGTGGTGAAATGAAAACAATTTATTTTGTAGGGTAAATCATGTAATGTGCTGGAAAGTTCTGAGTACCATCAACTCAAAACAGGACCCTTGGCACTTGCAGGGTCAAGCCTTTAGATCGTGCAAAATCTAAAGCAGGCAAATTTTGGCTAATGCCTTTCTAGGATTTCTGACCTCTAGCCCATCACAGACTCTCCATACAGCTTGCTTAGCGCTAGTAGTTTATTTCTTCACTAAATGGTCAAGTATATGCAGCAGACACAAGCATTACTTTTGAGATTGTTATTGACAGTTGCAAGAGCGTTCCTGGTAAGAGAGTGACACGTTGGTGACCACCTGCACTGCCATACATGGCATTCTGGTTCTACGCAACATTTCAGCTGGGGGCCGTCTGAATTTCAAATACTTTAATAACCAGGAAAATTTGGAAACTTCATGGCTTCTGCATTAAAACATGCTGCTCAACATCTTATTTGCCCTATACTCCTATATTTTTCTTAAATTTAGAAAGACAATTTTTCTATTTTCTTTTTAAATGAAGACAGTCTTATTTAAAAAAAAATCTTCTTCAGCTATCATGAAGTTTTCTTCAGCAGACTGTAATACTGCTGAAATACATAGTATTACCGTCTTTATAGGGTCACACAGCCAGTAATAGTTTACAAGTACATCGCTTCAGGGCATGTTACTGAATACAGTGCTGTACACCAGAGTAATTTTTCAGACTTTTCTGTCACTGCAGGACAAGTTATCTTCTTATGTGTGCTTCAGTGGCATGTTGATACCTTGGGCAGCACACAAATTTATGGATTACAACAGCAACCTTCACCCTTCCTGTCAGACTTTTAATGAAAATCCTCTATCAACCTCAAATAGACAGACTTCTTGCTCTAAAGCACCACCCCCACCTCCCACCTTGTATTTAGCCTTTCCAATCTTTCTCCAGGTCCCTTATACTTTCTCTGAGATGACCCTTTCCAAGAGGCAACAGTCTGCAGTTACAAACTCATCTTCAGTTTCCTTGGGAGTTACCTGTCCCATCACTATTTTATGGAATTCGAAATCATAAAAAGGCACTTGAAAAAGCTACATATATTCTTATTGCATTTACAGGTTACCCAACCCCCCAAATCATCAGATATTTCATGTAGTTTACTGAAGCATTACACTGTGTCTTTAGAGCAGTGTATGTAAATGTGCAATGAGGTGCAAGCATTTTGCCAGTGAGATGAGATGCAGAAACTCAACTAATGCCCTGGTTTCAGCGAAGTCAGTGGAGTGTGAAAAAAAGGCAGTAAAACCAGCTAATGAGGATTTGAAATCACTCATTCAACGGGATACTTCTCAGTTGCAGACAGAGCCATATATTATATCTTTGTACAGTGACTGGCAGAAAGGCTCACCAAGCAGATCAAACTATAAAAATTTATCTTTTACGAATCATTATTGAACTCATTTATCCTTCACCTTTAATAACCCTCTTGCCTTGTGTCCCTCCACAAATACAGTTGTCTTGCTCATGGTTCCCTGCAAAAAACTCTGGTATTGTAACAGGTACAAATAATTCTTTAACAACTGACAAGAAGGCAAAGGCCATAATTGTTGAGCTGTACGATGTCACGGAGGTAAACGATGTCAGAGGAGTATACAAAAGGATATTTATTGCATCAGCCAGAATTTTTGGAAAAGCCAAGAGATCAAACTGGATCATTCAAGAAAAATGTGAAGAGAAACAACCTTAATCATCGCCTCTGCAGTTAGCAGGCTAAAGTGATAAAGAATTTTGCAGTCCATATCTCCTCTGCACAAAAATAGTAACACAGAAAAACTTTCTAGCAGAGCATTGATGGCCTTTCCCATTAACAGGATAGAAGTGACGCAGGAAAGATAGGTGGCCCTTGACCATTTATCTCTACTGTGGTAGGTCACACATAGAGTGAAGTATGAAGTTTTAGCCAAGGAACATAGGGGAATAGTTCATTCAGGAAGAGATTAGGTCATCTCTTTGAGCAATTTTCCCTCTAAGCAGATCCTCAAAATTCCAGGCACAGCACCAAAGGCATCACGGTTTAGGGGCTGCCCGTTACTGCTGATGTGGCCTAGAAGGCCACAGGAATTTCCTGATGAATTAAGACTGTAGAGGGTAAATATTTAACTATGACAGAAATAAATATACTTTATACTTAAATGATAATGGCAATGATCCTAAATCCTCATTTCAGCTACTTTTATCTACATATGAATGCCCAGTTTTCAAAGACTGTAGCAGTCTTAATTGAGTCCTTTGGTGTTGGAGGAGAATTCAGAGAACCAGGTTGTGTTTGTGTGAACTTTCATAAATATCACGTCATAGTTACACAAGTTTTCCATAGAAAACATCGGGTGTTTTAGGAGAACTAGTGCTCTGGTAGAGATAGAGAGATAATTGTCTGAAGATCCTTGCATTCTTGAGACACAAACACGTGTCTCAGGAGACAGAACAGAAAGGTATGTAAATGATCCTATTATTCACCCTCACTGTTACCCACACACTGAGCTGAGGGGAGAGTTTTAAAAAATAAATTTGTTTAATACGGTTCTCTTTCCTGCAAAAGACTTCTGCATGAGAATTAAAACTCCCAGAAGATAGTTATTGCTAAAGATATTCAAAGCTGAAACTACGAAAGTGAAAAGCAGCACATTTATATAGAGAGCAATGGGTGGTTTAATCCAAATTGAAAATTCATTCAATATAATGCTTAGGAAAAATATTACAAAATCATAATTTAACAGCAACTACATTATTTTTTCCTAAATCACCACTGTGCAAGACCATACTTGCAAACAAGAGATTCTGAAAGAAAAATAAAGTTTTACAAGCATAGGCTGACAACTTTAAAACATTCATAAATAATATGATACAAAGGGCAGGCAAGTCTACCACAACCCTGAAGATAAATGTAAAAGCATCTCTAGAGATTGTACTAGGAGTGATCCTTTGATTTTTGTGGGTATTTAGAATGTGTTCTGTGGATTTGAAGTGCATTAAAGGTCAAATATTAAAATATATCTCAAAATAGTAAATTACACATTGAGAATCAGATTTTTTTCACCTACAGTCAGGTAAGAACCTCACTCTGAAGGCTGGAAAGCCTTTAATAATGACTGGAAGTTTGTTGTAACATTAAACCAGTGCTTTTCTCTGTGAAACCCTGCAAGTTCCCTCTGCAGGTTTAAGCTGGTGTGGATCGCAGATGAGGAAACTAAAAGCGTGGCCTCCTGAACAATGTTATCCCTAGGACAGAAGTTTCGTAACATGGATAGTATCTTTGAAGAAAATGCTCTTGCACGCAGAAGGCCTTTGAAGGAAGTTTAAATGGGAAAGAAGGCAGGATTAGTCTATAAATGGCACATCAGCCTGCAGCAGAAACAGTTCTTAGGCTAAAATTGATTAGCACCAATCTGATCATCTATGCTCTAGTGTGAAAGACGCTGTGCTGTCGAAAAGGAACAAATTACCTTCTAAGGTTGTGTGCTTATACTCTTAGTTTTCTCCCACAGTTCTCTGGTCTTGACTTAATTTTCTGGCAGGGATGCTCAGAGCTTATCCTATCTCCAGGGTAATCTCTCAAGCCTATTTGCCTGCTTGGTACAGAGGGAGGAGAAAGAATGCCAGGACCCAGGTCCTCGGGCAGAACAGAGTCAGAAGGGAATTCTGCTAACTGAAACAAGTGGATTTTGGTTGTTCCCATACATTCCTCTTGCAAAAGGAATGCCTGGTACATTATTTGCAACAAGTCAGCTAGAAAAAACATGACAAATGGCAAGATTTTACTCCAACAAATAAAAATTCCCAGAAGACTTGGTGAAAAATTATAATGATATAGTTATGCTAAATCCTATTAAAGAAGCAGATGCCGTGCATGCACAATGCACAATCAGGTTTGTCTTGCAACTTATGCACATGTAAGGACAGAAAAGTATTTGAGATGGAGAGTACAAAGGTCCAATATTTTTTCCAGAATATATGAAAATTCTTGCTTCATACACATTCTGGAAAGGCAAAAAGCGAGGGCACACTTATTGTCAACACAGTAGGGGAACTCATTCACACAGAGTTAATGCATGTACAGTACACAAGCTTTCATCTTGCTACCAACTCTTCTAGCTTTTTTGAGCCAACAGGCCTGTTCCAGGAGAACAGCAGATTGACAGCAAGTAAGTAGGTATAAAACATAAGAATGGATTTAAGACACAACACTTAGAAGCAGATTTCCATGTACCTTAACACCAAACACTCCAAAAATCTAAATGCATATATGTGTGCACGTGCACGACCACACACAGAGCAAGGCGAGGAGTCCAAGTGAAAGGAGTTCTGCAGAGTCCTTACAGAATCCTATCAGCCTTTTTTTTACTTATGGGTCTTCAACCCAGATTTTCCAACCATAAGATCATATCTGCACTTTCAACCTATTTCTCTCTCTTTTAAGACTGGAATAGTAACACAGAGCATGTGACTGACCATGTACTACCGTGTAGGAGACCTTTAAAGTACCTTTGCTAAAGACACATCTATTTCATCAAAAATGAGCATAATTCTCTAACTGTTATCCTTTTCTTACTGGATTCTTTTTTTCATTTTTTCATTTCTGCTCCTACAAGCTTGTCAAGGGAGTATAAGAAATTTCTTTCAATCATGTAACTTGATGGCCTAGAATACTGATTTTCTGTATGACTTTCTCTGAGGGATTATAAAATTATCTTAATCCATTCTTTTTTGTTTGGTTGTTTGGTTTTAATTCTGACAGCAAACCATCTTTAGAAATGTAGAATAGTCCAACTTGAGCATCTTTCCAGCTGATCCTATTTACCTCTATGTTTGTATCTCCACTGTTAGGTCTTGTTTTGACAAGGCAGTTGCACCAGTTTGACTTGCATCAGTTTTGAACAAGGGTAATTAAACTGGTGCAAGTCCCTGGGTTCTTATCCCAGTTTAGAAGTGACTTACACTGTTTTAGATTTACCTGATTCCTAACTAAGGAAATGAAAAGTGAAGCTCAATGTTTGTGCCAGAACATTAATGAGAACCTAGTGCAAATGTGCAACAATTTGTGGCATTTCTATGTTACCTTTCCAAGTGAATATTCACCACCCTAGTCTTTCATAACACTGTCTAAAATATGCACATGTGGTTACACAGGAATAACCTTGAGTTAAAGTACAGTTTATTTCAAAAAAAAGGAACCTTTCCAATGAAATATGAAACTATTTCAGTTTCCTTTTCCTGATCAAACTTCAACCCTTTAACAAGAGAGGAAATCCTTACACTACTGGGAAGACTTTTACACCAGGGCTGTTTGTTCAAGACACTTCAGTTGCTGGTGCTGAGGATGAGGTTTGCAGCACAGCTAAAACCGTGACACTGGCTCTAGAAGGTCCTCATTTGCCACCTCTTCCTTGTTTGCATCTTATTGCAAATACAGAGAAGAGGACTGAACTAAGCTGATCTACAAACTGAGATGAATACCAGCAGGTTGTTAAGTATCTTCACCTTTCAGAATATGCTTGCAATAAATCACACAAGTGAGCCCAGTTTTGGTAATGAGAAGTTTATACAAAACGTCTGGAAAAAATAGCTCTGAAAAACTAGCCATTCCTCACTGGCTTTCCTGAGAATCCATACAAGACTAAGCTACAATCCTGTTCAGTTTAGAAGAATACAGGTTGGAGCAGCAGCTGCTGAAAAAGTTTTAAGAACACTCCAAGAATGAGGACCATTCTCACTGTTAGCAGGACACATATAATCCATTTACTCCACTGCAACCTGCAAAATATACTTGGCATTATAGGTTCCTATTCATTGTATTTATCTGCTTAATTTTTATAAACTACTTTAGTTACTCATTTTAAAACTAATTTCCTTCCAAAAGAATTTTTTAATCTCACATCATTTTCTGTAAACATTGAAAGTATTATTATCATACATAAACTGTTAATAGCACAAAATACCTTCCACCAGAAAGACTCCAAAAGCAACACAAAAAATAACATTTTAAGCCTCCCAACAGTCTTATGAAATTGAATAGTAGTACTGTATCTATGTTAGAAAAGGGAAACGGGAATACTTAAAGTTTACAATTTCCTTGCAGTCACAAGGGAAATCTATGCTACAGCACTGGACAGAAGTAAAGCTTAAATCCGTCCCACTTAACTGAGGCATTTAAATCAGGAAGCGAGCCGCTTTGGATTTCCCTGGAGTCAATGAAGAGAAGCAGGGACTTCCACAGGACAGTTCAGATGGCTGGCTCTTCCTCTGGGCTTGCTGCTGTCTCTTGGCACAGCACTGAGAGATCTCCCCACAGCAAAGGAAAACCTATCTTGGGTATCTCTGGGTTTTGGCCAGAAATTTGGGTGGGATGATGCAGGCCTAAAATACCCAGCTCTATACTTTTCCCACATGGGCTATCTTTCTTTTTTCCAAGGCACCCAGCACTGTGAAGTAGAGATTGCTTCCAAACCACAGAAAGGAATGGGAACGACGAGTTCTCAGCACCCTCAAAATGACACAGCATTTACTTTATATCAGTTTCATTTAGAGAAGCTCTCAGTGCTCCAAATGAGATCTCCCACTGGGGATGTTGGTCGGGCAGTTCTGATGACTAATAAATGTAATATTTTATTGTTACCAGAAAGTTCCTAATTACAGCTGTCATCACTGAAAATAAACACATTCAGGTTCTACTGCACATTATGATAAAGACTTCTGTCCAAGCATGGGAAATATTTTTTCTAAGTCATTTGCTACCAAATGTGGCAACATGTGAGGCTGCCCTTCAGTCTACTTCTCTGATTCTTCTGCTTCTTAAAAACAGATTGTCAAATAGGTTATCCCCCAATAATGTAAAGCTTTCAGGCATTTCCACATTTGAAGTCTTGCCTCCTTCTGGTGGGTAACTCAGAATATCCCAAGGACTTCAGCAATTTGATTAATTAAGCTTTGGAATATGCACGCATATTATTAGACAAGAGATTTTTTGGAGGTAAAAAGGACATTTTTGTTTTATACTCAAATGTGAGTTTTCTTAGGGCCAGTTTGTTTCTATGAAGCTAATTTTGCTTCTTAGATTTGGCCTTTATATATACTTACACATCGACTAGTACATAGTGTATAAGTAAGCCCCACAATTTGAATCCTGTCATTTGTTTCGCACTTACTAGGATAAGGCTTTGCTTTGGATATGAAAATTCATTAACTCTAAAGAAAAAAGGAGCACCTAGAATAGAAAACAGCCTCTGGGTCGAAACAAGAAATCCAGGTTCAATCTGGATGAGAAACAGGAGGCTAGCTGCCAGTTTTGGATGAAACTTTGTCACTGTTTCCTTTTACCTCTGGTCCACCTTGAAAAATGAAAGATTTACCAGAAAGCCATTCCTTACACGACCCTGTTAGTAATGCTCATACAAGCAGAATGGCAGATTCCAAATCTAATGACCTGCTTTTATTTGTGAAAATTAACAGAAGTTCATCATGGATGGTGAACCATTCATAATGGCCTGAAGTTGTGGCAGGAGAGGTTTAGATTAGGTATTAGGAAGAATTACTCTCCTGAAAGAGAGGTCAGGCACTGGAAAAGCCTGCCCAGGGCAGTGGTTGAGTCACCATCCCTAGAGATATTTAAGAAAAGAGGTATTTGTAGATTTGGCACTTCAGGGCATGTTCTAGTGGCAGAGATCATAGAGGGTTTTTTTGTGTGTGTGTGTATGGTTGGACTCAATGATCTCACAGGTCCTTTCCAGCCATGAAGATTCTATGATTCTATGATTCTATGGATCTCCTGCTTACACTGAACATGCAAATATCATGTAGAATTTACGGTTACATGTTACATTATAAAATGTGCAGTGAGACATAATCGTAAATAAAATGGAATTTTTACTATTTCTTGTAATAGTTCAGCTAGGGAAAATTAGTTTCTTAATGTGACAAAATTTTACACATGCCATGGCCACCTCCATCTTTATATTATTATAAATTTGCCTCATGGGGTATTATGACAACTCTTTAGATCTGTCCTCTTCAGGGCAAGCTCAGTCACACATTCATACAGCTCCACAGCAGGAGTGACTTGAAAGGAGTTTTCCCATCTTCAGCAAACCGTATAAAATCCAAGGGAAAATCCAGCCACCCCACACATATAAGCATATCACTCTGCTTAATTGCAGTGGTAGGCACTTCTGGTAAAGACAGTAGAGAAGAGCAGCCTTACAATGGAGCTACAGCACAGAGTGACAGACACCAGTCTTTCCGAAAGCCATTTTCTTCTGTACAATGACTGGTGCTCCTCAAAACCTAGATTCCTTACATGTTTTAAACACAAGTGAGAACTTGTGATGTTACTTCTGCAAAATAAAGAAGTCAACAGAGAGTGCAAGGAATGCCATAGACAAATAATTTATCAAACCCATGGCAAGAATAAACTTTAAAGTAGGCTGTAAAACGGCTACAGATACCCTAGAAAATTTGCTTGTGATTTCTTTCTTTAATGACTGAATCCAGCTCATTATTTATACTTCTGTTATAGCTGGTGATGGCACAGACACTTTGAAGGGAAAAGGAAGTGAGTTGAAGCGTCTTTATTTGGTTTAACTGTAGTGATGCCATCAGTATTTGCAGAGGAAAGGAAAAAAAAATAATCTAAGTTTGGACACTGGCTGACCAGAATGATTGTGGTTCACTTTCAACTTGAACTTTTACATCTGTGTTAGCTTCTTGTGGTATACTGGTTTTGAGCATTCATTTTAAATTTTTATAGTATTCTGCTTAGGTAATTATCAGAAAAAAAGAAAGAGTGGATCGTGTAAAACTCACTTATTACTGTTATAACAATTATTACTACTATTTGGACTGAGGGATAACTATATGAAACACTCATCTATATAACCATCTTGAACGTATTCTGAGTCCACCGATACCGTAAGTTCAGCAAGATGACTAAAAGAAAGTTCCCAAGCATGACATGATGATAACATTTCATGTAACTCCTCTTTGGCAATACTTAGACACTGCAATTAAATACCAAACAGTATCACATGTGCCAGTCAGTTACTGCAAGAAAGAAAATGTGATGAACTGTTTGTTTTGAACTATTAGTATAAACATATTGCAGAAATGAAACACAATCTTAAACAATGGGGAAAGTTATCCGGTATTAAAATAAACAGTTCTAGGAAAATCGCTAAAAATGTTTACCAAGTCATCTTCTTCAGAGTAGTTTCTGCGCAGAGCGTTTTGCCATTTCTCTGGTTTGCCAACCAATCCCGGTTACACTGACTATAGATATGCAAATGCTAATGGACAAGCCTGGGGTTTAATTGCCTGTTACTGGCTCCCCAAGCAAGCCCATTTTTATCTACAATCAAGCTTGTGGATCATCAAAGAAGCACTTTTGGTTTTAAGCATAAAAATATTGCTTTGCTTCTAGAAATCTGCTAGTTTAGATATCAAGGAAAAATATTTTTAAATTCAAATACTACAGAGTTAAGCAAACCAAGATTCTTAGAAACTTTCTTAATACTCTCTCAATACTACGGGTTAGCATTTGTGCTGAAAAAACAATTCACACTGCCAAACATTGCCTATGTCCAATTTTAATGAAAGTTGTATGCATTACCTGGAGTAATAAATGTATTTCCTTTATGTGAGTCAGAATATATCTCAAATTCTTAAACATTATTTCTTATTATAACTATTCACTCACAATCATAGACCTATAGCCATTAATTATTCTTTACTTCATTCACAGCAGGTGCGTTGAAAATGCTGTTTAGCTTAGAAGCAGTTATATCTGATATTAAAAATCTACGGCGGGAAATAAATACAGAGCATAAAAATGAGATGCAAGATATCTACATAATATATTCATTACACTTAAGTATTATGCTTGTATTGGAAGAAAATGAGTTATGTCTGAGATCCTTTGTAAAGGCAACAGCAACAAAGCAAAGTCAGTATTCAGAGACGCTATAATGGATGTGCATCAGCCTCATTTGTTCAGAGTGAGCTGTGCTCTGTCACACAGAGAATCGGGTCTTTTCATTCCAGGGAAAACTGACACATGGGGATACGTGCACAATCCCAGATTTATGTAAGCCCCTGGGAGCAGAGGGCTGGTAGCTGGGAAGGAAAGAAGGAGGGGGATGGTTTTGCCCACAGCCAGCTTTACAATCACTGTAGAAGAAAATAGTCTTCAAATATAAACCTCTTTCATTGGGCTTCCTACCTGCTTAATCACTTCCCTCCAAAGTGTGAGAGGACTAAGCCTAACTCAGACATTCACACTCCAGAGACTCATATTCCTTCATGTTGAGTTCACAGTGAAACAGTGATCTTAGTTCAGTCTCTAGTGGACAAACACAGAATAAGTCAAGCCCTATAAGCATGATTCAGCAGGCAATTTGCACAAGTGGAATCATGTGTGCATAGACACAGATAACAATTTCCCCTTTTTAGTTCTTGCCACAGCCTCCCAAGGTACAGTAAAATAATTTCTTAAGAAATGCTTTCCTCTACAAAAGACATCCCCTCATTTCCAGCCTGACATGTCCCAAAGCAGATCAAGATATTAAAAAATGAGGAAAGTAGTCTAAAAAAGAAATGTTTGGTTATATTTTGTTTTGTAGTCACATGTTTACTGGACAGAGTCTTTTCTCTGGAGCCAGATATGCAAGGAGCATGATTAATTTACCAAGAGATCAGGAAATCCTCTCTAAAGATTTTAATAGGGTTAGGGGGATGGGGATGCCTGTGTATGCTCTTTAACATATTTCTGTCTTGCATAATGTCTGGATGAAACAAAACTTGGAAATGAGGCAGGTAACATAACTATGCTATTATGAAGTTTTAACTCACCTAGTAGAGTCTTCACTAAATTTTTCTTCATATTCATTCTTAGTATGAACTTCTGTTGGAGTTAAATCCTGTATCTATCAATTGGGTACATACAGCAGTTTTCTTGTGCCATCTTACAAGACTTGTTGCAACTCTCAATTGCTCAATTTTCTAAGTTTTGTCATGTCAAAATGCCAGTTTGAGAATGGGAGTATTACAAATAACTATATAAAAAGACTGTTTGTTTATTTATTTTTACTGCTCAGCTATCCCAAGGCATTTTCATTACCAAGGCATGGGCAAGATCCTGCAATGTATGTAATTTTAAGCAAGTGAGTAATCCTGTTAAGGTAAATGAGACTGCTCATATGAGTGAAATTATTCACATATTTAAGTCTTTTGAAGCCCAAACTTCAGCTCATACATAAAATACTGAAAAGTTCATTAGAAGTACAACTATTGTACAAATTCTTAAAAATAATTACTTCTGACAAGTTACTGGAACACCTTCAAACCCATTTTTTCCTTTCTATGAAAGAATACACATATACATACACAAATTTGAACTGGCTGTTTCAAGTCCAGTGTAATCTATACAGTTAAAAAGTTTTACTGGGACGTTTAAGGAGTGTGAATGCCTATATACTTTCTTCTTTCCAGCAATTAGCTGGGTAGAATAGTATTACAGGATCTGCTTGTGGAGGAACAATGATACTCTTAACCCAGTGCCTTCAAATGCAGATTTTTTTAAACGCTTCTTTTTGCTGCCAGAGTAACAGGTAGCCTGAATGGCATCTGATCTGAAACTGTGAACTCTAAGTAGAGTTTACAGGAATACTTAGTACGTTCTGTCATTAGAGTCTCTGGAGGATTTTTGTGTTCTCTGGCTCACAAACATCCGTGATCTCTTGAGAAAAAGCTTTAAGAAGTTGCATATTTCGGTAACATGAAGAAAATTCTGCTCCCAAGAGCAATGCCACTAAGAAGGGTGCACTCTGGCTGAAACATTTCTCCCCTACACAGCCATAAACTAGATCAATCCTCGTTACCTCAGTTCTCATAGAAACTAATGAAAACTTTGAATAAGCATAAGCACCACCAAAAAATCCATTTAGTGAGAAATGAAAAAAAGAAACACTTACTTTTTGCAGCCACTGAGTGTAATTTTCCATCACATGTTCCAGATGTTGCAGTTTCTGGGAAGAGAAATCCTGTTCCACGTGAGGAGCATCTCTCTGAAGAGCATTTGTGTTGTACTGGTCTGTCGTGCTTTCACGACAGTTCCCGTCCTGTTCTGGCAGAATGAAAGTATAGGTGCACTGCCCGTGCTGAATCCGGTTAAATCTTCTCCCACTGGCTTCTGGACCCCGGCGCTGGTTATTACAGCCTATGTGAGCAAGAATCACTGCCAGGAAAGCAAAGGAAAGGAAAATTGACATGTTATTACTACTTTCCTTTCCCTCTTTAAGAAAAACTTTTTCTTCCTCTTTCTTTAAATTTGTTCTTAATTTCCCTTAAAGTCTTTGCAAAAAGGACTGGAGAAGCGCACTTTAGTAATCAAGCTTGGATAAACTTATTTTTTTTTAATTTCACTATGAGGATAGCTTCCTTAGTTAAAATTGGGAATATTTATTGCGTAGTAGTTAAGATTTATTGTTTCCTCTCTGTTACAGTCCAGCATGTAGCCTGCTTTAGTCAGCTGCATATGCATATCCCAGTCTCTTTCCCCTACACTATCTGCTGCAGAACTGCTATTTTCTCTCAGACTTCAGTGAGTTTTATTAAGGTTGCACTTTCAAGCCAAGCTGGAAGCAAGCAGCCTTTCACAAGATGACTTGACAGGAATGCGTGTATGAGTGCGCCCCTATGCTAAGGATGGCTGATGGCTCGGTACAGAGGGATCATCTTACAAACTGGCTGGATGCATGACCTCAATCATGCATGGCTTTCCAGCCCCTATTGCATACAACCGCTGAGGGCTGTTTGACGAATTCACATAAGTTTAATAAGTAAGGCAGTCCACCTTAATACACTTCATATGTTCACACTGACCTATTAAAATGTAGATAAAGTGTAGAAGTTTGTTGTAATCCCTCTGTAAATATACAAAGCACTGAAATTAAAAATACTTTCAGTTCTGCGCTGCTCAGTGTCTATTAAAGAATTCTAAATTGGGCGAATGAGACTTATGGGAAAAAAAGTTACATTTAACCCTCACATGCTTCAGCTACTTTCTAAGACAATTGTGTTTCTTCAGCAGAGTTTGCAGAGAGGTTTTTTTGCAGCATATAATGAAATAAGGTTGCCAAATAGTAATGGGAAACGGCAGTTCAGAAGGATAATAATTTTCTGTGTTTGGCATCTATACTAAGGTAACTAATTATAAAAGAGTGAGGGATGGTGGCTGAACTGTTCCAGATTATCTTCTGTACTACTGCATAGTTATCCCACGCAAAACACTTCTTCCAATTTGCAAGTCTGTATGGGCTATATTGGCGACTCTCTACCTATCATATGTAGAAACTTTTTTGGGGGCAGCTTCCTCAGGGAAAGATTGTGTAGCTATTTAAGAAACTATCTTATACTTAAATAGTACCTTCGGCATTTGCTAGAGACAAATCAAAAATGCACAGGTTAGAAACAGGATTGGAATATTCCCGAAATTCAGAGGAACTTGGATCTGAGTTGCTGCTCTAATATTGGTTGCTATTACATAAATATCAGCCAACACTTGTGCAGACCACTTTGCACAATTTTTCCCATGAAAGTAAATAGTCTTCTAAATAGCAACGGCACATCACTAAAAAAAACAACCTGCGAGGTTTTTACCCACAAGGAAACCTACCTGCAAGAATGCTGAGTGCAAGCACCTTCAATGTTCATACAGTTGCCACCTGTATCACAACTACAGTTTCATTTTAAAAGCATTGCCTGGAATATTTAGCCAGGGACCTGACCTGCTCCTGAGGAAGCTATTTCTACTCAAAACTGGGGGTAGAGGCTTTTCATCTTGCATCTGGAAAGTCTTATCTTGCTTTAAAATGCCTGTATGTCCAATATATAGAGAGGAAAAGAAAAAAAAGAAAGAATACAAAGCAAAGAGCATCAATGCTACTGTTGATTTTAGCAAAATCAGAATATCCTTCCACCTCTGAATTGTTCAGCCCACCTTTGCACTCTGTTTTTCCTTTTTCTGCCTCTGAAAACAAACTTCTTATGGCTTGCTGTCTTGCTTTCATATAGCATTTCTCATTATTCTCCATCATCACCAGAACTAGCTCTGCTGTGGTTTATTACACTGTCTTTGCAATTGTTGTAAAATGTAATTGCAAGATATTTGCTCTCATAAGATCAGAGAGCCTCAGTCAGGGAGAAGAGCGTAGGATCAGACACTGAGCTGAAAGGTTAGCATAAAACCAGCTATTCCTTATGAGGCAAAGCAAAAATACCAGAGTGCTAACATGGTAAAATACATGCTTTTTTTAAAAGTAAAAAGAAAACTTTATGAAAGGGCCTCAGAGCAGCTAAACGACCGATAACAAAGGTGGGTGTACAAAGGCTTCCTAGATTTTTAGTTCATATTTCAAAATGCTGTTCTTTACACAAATGCCTCATTCACTTTCTGCAGAGTATTTAACAAATATTCTCATGCAAACATGGAAAAGTGAGACTGTAAACTTACAGCTGATGTTTTTCAGATGAGAAAAAACTTCACAGAAGAGCAGGCTGGCTTTGATGCTATTGAATGGCCCTTTCCTGCTGGTTTAAGGTGACTTCTCCTTCTGTCCCCTTCTTCCTGAGGGGTAACAGCCATAAGGACCTTCAAGAAGTGCACAGAGTTATCGGGCATCTTTAGCATTTCCTCATTTGTCTCCAGCTTAGTTCCCTGCCACAGCACCTGCCTCACAAAGACAGATTCATCCCTGCCCCCAGGCCCCAAACTGATGGGTCACAGGCAGCGTGTAATGGTCAGGTACCACAGTGGGGAGACTTGGCAGAGCCATGCAGCAGCCAGAGCATCTCCTTCCAGCACGCTGCACTCTCGGCTTCCTTACTTGTGTGCCCGACCACGCAAAGTCTCACTTTGAGGTGAGGAAGGGATGGCAGGAGCCCAGGGGAAGCCCAGGAGCCATTCTGTCACTCCCAGTTTGCAGCTTTTATAACCCAAGGGGAGGCAGAGGAAGGGATTCATGAGTTGTGCTGGGATGCACTTAAATCTTTGCAAGAACCCAGAGTGACAGCTGAAATGGCAGCTGCTCTGGCAGCCACACTGAAGCTCAGCAAGCTTTGGGGCTGCTCTTGCTGATGGCAGAGCCTGAGCTGGCCAGCATTGTCCCTAACTAGAAGCACGGACACTCCCAATCCTGCAACACAGGTGTCACCAAGATCAGCTTGCTGTTCCCCCAAACACACAGCAAAGTCGTCTTGAAAGGACATTGAACCAGGAAGGCCAGGTTTGGTTTACACTTTTCCCAGCGCACTCATGTTCCCATGCATACACAGGCAGAAAGGCAACAACAAAAACAGAAAAAATGGGTTTTTTTTCCATATTTACACCCATTTAATTCCACAGTGCAATTTTCTAAGGAATTCCATTTTATCTGAGGTAAATAGTTTCAGAAATAAGAAGAGTTTTTATTTTCTAAAATTCCCTATTTATATTAAGGCATTTACTTTTTCCTTTCCAAAAGCAAACCAACCAACCAACAGAACAAACAAAACATCTTGCCCCAAGAGTTTCAATGGTTTGGTGTCTTCTACTCAGTTTGATAAATGTACAGTTTATTGTCCCAGTAGCACATGATCTGTGTGACCTGTCCCAGCTTTTTAAGACCTGAAAATTTCAGTGAGGTAAGGAAAAAACTAGTTCTCAAAGTTCAAAGTCAATGTGAGTACTTCTGCAGGATCTTACATTAAATACTATAGATAAAAGCTAAATGGTTTGTCAAGGATTGCACAGAAAATCAGTGGCTCAGCCAGAAACTGAGTAGGGGAGGGGCATGGACATGTTTAAGACTCTTTTTTTTTTTCCTAAGACCACTTCCTCCAATGCAACGACTAGTTCCATATTGCCTGAACTCTTCCTTCTGTGTAACAGGGAAGGGATGGATCCAGAGGCTTCCTTCCCAGACAGTCTAAAGTCTCATCTACATTGTTTATTTAGTAGCTATACAAAATGCTGTTGCTCGTTATGTAATCAATCCTACAAGGCAAAATAAATAGGAATTCAATATCCAGATAAAGTTTACATTCACATGATATCAGTTCACATGTATCTAACATTAAAATAATGACTTTTGTCACAGAATCATATGCATGCTCAGAGTTCAAATACAAATTCTCGGAAACCACAAACTATTTCTGTTTCTTTACATTTCTGCTGCAATACGTGTTATTGCTGCATATGAGTTGCAATAAGGTTGCATCATGTCACACACTGTAACTGGAGTTACTCCAACTCAACTTCCTCAGTGCATAGGGGAAGTCACTGCAGAATGGCCCCTGAGTATAGGTACAAGAAACAGGCTTTTATCTCTAGGTGAAACAATGCTATACATTAGGACACAAAATGTTTATTCTTAATGTAGCACATTCCAAAGGGCCTTCCAGTACCTGAAGGGGGCCTACAGGAAAGCTGAGGAGGGGCTGTTTGCAAGGGCATGTAGTGATAGGACGAGGGGTAATGGTTTTAAACTAGAGCAGGGTAGGTTAGATTAGACATCAGGATGAAGTTCTTTACAATGAGGGTGGTGAGACACTGGAACAGGTTGCCCAGAGAGGTGGTGGAGGCCCCATCCCTGGAGACATTCAAGGCCAGGCTGGATGAGGCTCTGGGCAACCTGATCTTGTTGAAGATGTCCCTGCTCACTGCAGGGGGGTTGGACTAGATGACCTTTAAAGGTCCCTTCCAACCCAACACATTCTATGATTGTATGACCTCATTCTACATACATAACTTGAATGATTAAAAAGGGTTCTGAAGTCCCAGAAGTCTGACTGGTTATGAGCTAATGATTCTCCAGTGACTGCAGTGGAGGTGGTCCCAATTTACTGCAATGCTGAGACCAGACTGGGATGCAGGAGATTTGCCTGACTGTACAGAATCCAGACAGTATTGAGAGCAGATGACGGGGAGGACTGACTTACCATGCAATAACACTTTCCCTTCCTACCTGTATGCTTTCTTTTCTTCCTCTCCCGGGAACAAGCAAGTAGTCATCTCAGATCAATTACTCTTCACCACTGAAGTTTGTATATTTACATGTGCATATTTAAGGCATGATCCCATGTAATGCTGCTTGCCAGATCCTGCCTTCAAAGGAATACAGCAATGGGCGCTGAGTCATGCTGCAGCCCAGCCTGGCTCTCCCAGCAGTTAATTTCACACCTGGGAACAAGTAAACAGTTGGGAACACTAACAGAGTGGAGAAAAGCAGCAGCTCTTAGAAGAACATGGTGGTTTACCACAGAAACTTCTGAGCTACTTGTTATGCAGTATGACCTGTCTGAGCTTTGTGTCACACAGAGGCTGTAAGGCTTCTCAGGGTAAAGGTTTTGTTGGACTCTTTCCAAACATGTCAGCTAAGAGAGCTAGTTGTTTTCTGAAAACTTATTGTCATGCTCTCAGGATCATGGGATCCTGTATTCATAACATGATCACCTTCCTGTATTCATAATGAATCTTCCGGCTTACACATGTAGAGAAAAAGCATGTAGATTCAGTCAAATATGCTCTCATTCACCACAGGAGGGAGGAAATCCTCTTGGTATCTAAGGTAAATTTTGTCCTTAATTTTCACACTTTCAGAATACTTGAGGCATTTTCAAAAAACGACTTCCAGTCCTATCAAAGAGGAGTGATGCACAGTAACTGAACAAGGCGGGCATGATATTTCTGTTTGAAAATAATAAAAAATAGTTGCCCAACAACAGTGATCTTCCATTGCAAAAGCTAGCCAAAACCAAACAATTACCTGCTTTTAAAAGAAAGATATTTCATATGGCCACAAGCCTTTTAGCCCTATCATGTGAAGGTGCCCTCTGTTGCCAATTACTTTGAAAGTGCAATTTTGTGGAAGTGATTCATCAGCACTATTATTTGGTTGAACAGTTTACTTATTCCATGGACTATCCTTGGGTCTTATTCCTCAGCAGGGAAAGGTACAGGAGAGAAACAACAACCCACTGGTGCATTACCTGTAGTTTCTGAATTAATTTAGAAGGTAGCCCCAGGTACTGTGCAATATGTGCACCTATTATTGAGGTCACGAAGGCAGGAACCATGATAGTATGATTTGCTTGGGAAAGGAAAAATTGCACTCCCTCAGTCAAGTGTGAATAAAAAAGGTTATCCTAAATTACTGGTAAAAGTTGATTGTCTAGTAAAAAAAAAAAATAATCAAAGTTTCCTTAGACTCTGTGGGTTAGCAATTTAAGATCTCTTCTTTGGAGTCTTAGGGGTTAAGTGCTGCAAAGCTACAGCTTTCCTACCTGATGGAAACAAAAATCCTGGATCAGGTGCTTAAATTCCTATTCATGAGGAGCATTAGATACATAATGGTTAGAGACATAGAAGTCAACATGGTGACAGAATCCCTTATGCTATCCGTAGAAGGAATATGAGACCTACAGATTATTCCTGAGCACTCTCCTCCAGTGAGATCAATCTTTCTGTCCCCATCAGAAAGTCTTTTCTTCATAAGCTCTCTGTAGCTCTGTTCTTTTCAACTCAGGTGCAATAGAGAGGGAAGTGATGCCACTGCCAAGGGTGATCAGCAGCTTTGGAGGTGAGTACCAGGTTTAAGTCCTGCTGCTTGATTTAGAGAGAGGTAGTAATCAGAATCTCATATTTGGAGCATATATATTCATAGTAAGTTCATGAGCCTTCTGGTTTCTTCTGCTGGTTCAGCCACGTTGGCCACATTCTCAATTGATCTGAATGACACCCTAATCAACAAACTACAGAAGTCAATCTTGGCTGTTCTCTGACCTAATTAAAAATTAGAGTGTAAAACATTCTCTTTCATTTTCTCCATATAGAAAAGGACATAAATCCAGGTCTGTTCTCAGTATTTATGTCCTTCAAGAACTCAAGTATCTGGCAAAACCATAAGTAGCAAGAATGTAGCATTTATGAGGTAGCACTGTCTTATTTTCTTAGAGGTTGAGAGTTTTTTCTAATCACAACTGATTTTCCTAGCAAGCTTGATTTTTTTCATAGAGTAGATTTAGCTAAAATAATCCATAGGAAATAAACCTTATCAGATCTAATGTTGTGGTAGAAGCTAAGAACATCTATTCTTTCTCTTGAGTTTCTGTGGTACTCTAATCAACTTCTATCTACCTTTTGAAAAATACCTGCAAATCAAATGGTCTGGGAAAAATAGCCTGGTAAAGATGTAACCTATACACCAAAGGACAAAGAGGAAAAAGCTACATAGACTGCAATGATTCTCCATTTTACGTTTCTGTAAAGAATCTGGCCTTATTGTTTTTCTAGAACAATCCTTAACACATCTTCTGATTTCAGCCCAAAGAATGATGAAGCCCCTCCTTCAACTGCACAAGTTAATAGTTAATGATGTGCGTAAAATACCTAGCTTTTGATGTATCTTGAAACTGGGAAAACATGGGATTAAGGGCTTGAATTGCTATTCTTGTTTGACTTCCCCTTCAAAAACCCAGCTTAATTGCTTTAGGTGTCTGGTTAAAAGGTGAATATGCTAAAGGCAATGATGTTTCTGAAATTTATTTAATTACAAATCAGAAATGAACTAGAGTCCCAAGAGTGAGCAACCTCAGTGTTGCAGCTTTTTGAATTCTCACCCTTGCTATATTTTTCATGAATGGGCACACTCAACTGCATGAGTACTCTTCAGCATTCATCCAACTTAGCTTAACTTTTTGGCCAGAGTTTGACCCCAGCAGGAGCAGCCAACAGTAATGATATTACACAACACAAGCAGCCCAGTCTTCCAGCATTCAGGATCACTTTCCTGGTATTTCTCTGGACAAGGTAAATAGTAAGAAAGGAAGTAGAGAAAAGAACCTGGACTATATAGCTTTTTTTTGACGTTGACCAATACCAAGAGTTATGGCATAGATAACCTAGCTTGGAAGCTAGAGAATCCATGTCTGAATGGAAAAAAATATTTTAACAAAATGCAATAAATGTAACAAAATGAAAAAACCCTGTAACACTCTTTTAGAACCTGCGGAAAAACGACATAAAATTGCATTTCAATTCAAACTGCAGTAAATATAAGCTCACCATGACTACGTGAATATATGATGGTCTCATGGAGCCCAGTTTTTGCCACAAAAATCCGTAAAATCTTACTTGCTTTATCAGTGGTTTTTGAGTTTTAAATATGCTGAGTCAGAATTTTGAGTACTTTCTCCATCAGTACTAAATAGATTATATAACTTCATGTATTTTCAGGAATTAGGTCCAATACTAATCGAATACTTCAATAGCAAGACTAGTGTACCGGACTTCAGTCTACCTAAAACCTTGCAGTCTCTAGGATTGCGGCAGCTGCCTTACACTCAGTCTATTTATTAATTCATTCACAGCAGCTAATAGTTAGGTTCTGGGTGATAGATGAAAAAGGTGGGAATCAGCCACCAGGGATGTGAAGTATCAGAAGCAAGTAAACAGCAGTGTAGCCATTGAAAGGGAGAAGCACAGAGAGACAGTCTGGAATTAAGAATTGCAACTATTTCTTATTTAAGAAGGTGGTTTATAAATAAAATATCTTTTATATTTTTATAGTGTACTTTCCTCCCCACACCTATTATTTATTTTTGCAAATAGCTTCTGTTGTTACATTCTATATATGGGTATGAGGCAGAGGCTTGACTTGCTGTACACCATTCTGTCAACGTCCCCATAATACCAAAACTTGCGGTTAACTGATTAGAAACCGCAGTCAACTGGTCAAAATTATTTTAAGAGGCCAATCAGCTTCTTCGCAACTGTACGTGTCATTTTTAATTAGGAAACAAAAAGTCAGACAACACAAATAAATAGCAGTGAGGCAAGAGGCTAGCTATGGTTTACGAGCAGCCCCACACTAAATAGCCTCGCTATATCCTCATGTCGCACTTCTTGACTGAAATGTAGGACGTACTCATCCTATACTTAGACAGCAAGCTGTCCTAATTTTATATGGGAAAAACATTTGTCACAAGTTGGCTCTCACTAATTGGCCTGTTTGAAACAAGTCATTAATAGTACAGTGACAGTATTTTCCAACAGAGTTGCAAAACAGAGATAAGAATTCATGTCCTGGGAGCCGGGGTATGCCTAGTACTGCGGCTCAGGCACTGTGCTACACAGCTATAACTAGATCTGTAGCTTAGACAACTCCATGTTGCACTGCAATTGCAGTGAAGACACACTACCTTCCCTTCAGAAATTCCCTCTAGCACATTTCTACAACCTGCCCTGGCACAGATGCCCAAAGAGGCATGTAAAATACTTCAATGCAGTTGTGGACACTGCCAGGTTATTGTTTCTTGTGGAGAGCAGGCATAGCCACACTGAGACAGGCACCTATAGCAGGCAGACAGAATATATGTCTCAGGCTTCTGATCACACTGAAGATGTCAAAATGCCTAACCAGCAAGAAGTAAAAGCAGAGAAAATTAATGGGATTACAAATGTCTTTGGTTTCCTTTAATGCCAGCGGTCATACAAATACTGTATTGACTGTATTGAATCCAAACAACATGTTTATAAGTGTGATGACTTTTTAACTGATTTTTCAGCCACTTCTGAGAACACAGTGCAGTCTGGGACCAGTGACATCATGGTAATACTTCTTCCAAGCCTGGTGCTGTATCCCATGGAACATCAGTGCTGAAATACTAACACCAGAGCCTGGACTGTGTCCTTGGGAACATGTGTGCTGAGGCACTGCACCACTGAAACACCGGTAGCCTGAGAGCTTCATTTTCAAATGGAAATAGAATAGAAGATGGTCTGAAGTACAATACTTAAAAATGAACGTTTTTGTCCTTGTGTACACCAGTTACTGTACATCTCACATACACTAACCCAGGGTACTCAAATGACCCAGTGCCTCTAATAGCATGTAATTCAAAGACAGACTCTTAATTCACTTTAATCATCATAAACCCATCAGCACACTAGTAGACATTCAACTACTGTATGCCAATAAAAATGTTGTTTAAGCTGTTAACTGCCTGTTTAAAGCAGCAATTAATCCCCAAGTTCAACACCTTCAAAATTACTGCCATGGGGCATAGATAAATATTAACCTTGGCTCTTCAGGAAAGTATTGGGCTCATGACGTGGGAAGGAACCACTCTTGGTAGTTTAGGTTTTTATCCTTTGCTCTTCCATTGAGATGATGTATAATTCTTAGGAAAAAAATGTCAAAACCACTCCTCTGTTTTTAGCATCCTTGATGTAAACTTCTAATTAGACACTTGGAGCTAATGTATTTTCTAACTGCAACTTTCTCCCCATATTTCCTATGCAATAATTAAACCCATCATTTGGATCAGGTGAGGCTAATCTTTGTATAATGATGAAGACTGGGAGGGATATGACTTGTGAAAATGCATATCCTTCCTTCTAAAAGGACCAAAGTCCCTCTTCTGCCTGGGGACTGTGCTCAGCAAATGGTCACTGAACAGTTATCAGCCATGTTTGCCCAGGTAGGTCCCAGAGCAACAGCCAAGCTTGTGGCACTGAGTTCATTTGAGCTATAAGTGCTGGAAGAGGAGAACAGGAGATGGTGAAAAAACACAGGAAGCAGGAGACTAGATAGGTGTGTATCCAAGTATTACTGCTACTAAGTACTTTAAATCCATCTCTTGTATAAAAGGTATAAAATTCACATGTTTATATGATGTCAGATATTCAGTCAGTGATTTGCAGTCATTTATAAACCACTGTTATTGTAACTTATAAAAAGTACCATCTGGCCAATAATATTTTTTATATAGAAAACCATTATTTTAAAATAAGTCGCAAAATGAGCACAACTTTAACTTAAGTACAGCTGTATTAATAATCACTGTATTAATAAAAAGTGAAGGAAATAGAATATCAGGAGAGTTACTATTTTCCATTAAGTTGTTACTTAAGATTATTCCCTTCTCTCTGCTTCCGCCACACTTTCAATGTTTAGACTTCTTTCCCTCAGCCTTTCTCAATGTATCCTTTAGCATATCACTCACCCTTCACTCCACCAGAATTAGGTCCTACAAAGTACATCACTGTTAAAAGCGCAAGACCTCAGAAGACACGTGGATTCTAAAACCTTAAGTAGCACAGTAATATGTTCTCACATGGGTTGTGCCCTGGAGAAAGGGTGCTGAGTTGGGGAGGTACTGATGGAAACCAAATCACTAATTTGAGAAGTCCCTACTCTCAAGACTTTCGGTATGCTCAGTCTACTAGAGGATTTGTTTGAGGAATTTGAAAATGTTGTGTATTGGAAGAGAAGACAATAGGAACAAAGGTGAGTATCAGCACTAGAAGAGTAAGAAAGGTGGCTTCATTGCTCTTTTTGAAGTGTGGCACATTTTTGCAGAAAGGTGGGAAATCTATAGTGCTAACACAGAACCCTAATGGAAACCATGGACCATTGTCACCAGTACTCCCCAGCATCAGCACGTTCACTCAGCTTCTCAGCATCTTAACAATGCCTTGACTTGTTCCCTGTTAGATTACCCTGATTCTTGCTGGTCCATGAGAGAGTGACAAACAGCAGCTATCGTGGCATTACCAATGCAGGCAGTGAATCATTCCGGTAGGGCATCTCCTCTCCCTGTGCTCCTCCACGAACACCATTGTTTAATTGACATAACCAAGATCAATGCTGGCTATGTTATCCTCACCACCCACTATCACGACCCTTATCCCCAGTAGATCCTTAGAGAATCCAGGCAAAGGGAAACCAATTCACCTTGCAAAGAGAGGTGACCTGTCAGTTTAAAGATGGAGGCTGGTTGTTAAGACTTGAGGTCGCTTGGTAAAATTATACCAATAAGGAAAGTTGCAATCAGTATCATCAGTCATTGCAAATAACGTAATCATTCCTTCTTATCCTCCTGGGTTTCTCTTTAGCACTAGACACTGATGAACATTCATTACTGATGTCTCAGTTGAGAAGTAGCAGAAGTCCCTAACTGCTAACCTAATGTGAATTGTTTTTGAGGAAAATGCATCCCATTAGAAGAGGTAGGAAACATCACCTTCACTGCTAGTTCTGTTCACTTATAAATTGTTAAAAAGAAACAATTCTTCTTCTAATGTTTTTTATAATCTGTTTTCAATTACTACATGATTGATCCATACAGCTGGCAATATCATGAAAAGATGTCAGGCTGCATCACTGCTGCATCAGAGATTAGACAAAACAAAGAATAGTTGAACCCAGTAAGAAGACAGATCAGTACTGATGGGAAGAGTTCAGCTGCACAGTGCATTCTCCTTTGTCGACACATAAAAGAATCAGTTCAGACTGTAATCCACATAATTCACAGAAAGACAACCATATGGCATCCAGACAGCTAGTGATCTGCTCTCAGACACTTTTCAGCCAAACCCTAGTGATGCAAGGTACTTTAGCAGGAATTTTGGAGCTCGGTCTTTACTAAATGCTGTAGAATGCCTTGGCAACATAGGCTGCTGCAAGAAATCTGATCTTCCTTTGCACACTGACAAAATTTCATGCTAAGTTCAAGGTCTTGGTCCATTTGGATAGTGCGTTGCATGAACTTGGCCCAAGATATCTAACCAATCTTCTAAATCTCATGACTGATAAAGGTCTTCCTACACAAGGGAGCTCAAAAGAATAAAAGTCATCTTTTCAGGGAAAGCTGTTAGTCGGTTGCTCGTTTTTCAGTTTAGTCGAAGACTTTGGGTGTAAAGTACCTCCATGAGTTTATCATTACAGATGGAAGGGACATTTCTTTGCAAAGTATTCAAACCAGGTAAATGCATGCATATACTTTTTTTGGTTATGCTTTTAAATCCACATTTTTTGTCAAAAGCCCTGTAGAAAAGCGGCTTATACTTGCAAAAGACAGGAAATAAGTATTATGATTCCCCAATTTAGACGAGACTCTGATGGCATTGTGATGTGCATCCCATAGGATGTCCTTTGGACATCCCAAAGGACAGAGACACAAACAGGAGAAAGGAATAATGTAATCACAGAATCACGGAATTTCAGAGTTGGAAGGGACCTCTAGACATCATCTAGTCCAACTCCCCTGCCAAAGCAGGATTGCCTAGAGCACATATAACCTGGCTTTAGTTTTGCAAAAGGTTCAGTTATAATCAACTAACATGTTTTTATATACATAGTCTGCAGCTCAAATAAGTTGTATCACTTTAAAAATACTCCCTCAGATGAGCTAAAAAAAAGTGTTAGGTGAAACTGGAGGTTAAGAAGCTACTGGGAAGTTGGAGTGAGATGCATGTCTAAATCTCTTACTGGTGGAGGATTTTTAAACGGAGAAGCAGGTAATGGGAAGTATGCTGCTTGTGTACTATCAGCACACCTATGTGCAGATGAATCTCATAGTAAGGCAATCACTCCCACCTTTCTTTTTCAAAAAGGGAAGAAGGGAACTGAAGTGAGAATATGATGCTTGTGGGTATCTGGGCCTAGGAGCAAAGCATATGCACTCTCTATAGTATATGAGTCTACCTTCATGCTTGGATGAAAGATGATGGAACAGCTCGTTCTGGGCGTCATCTCAAAGCATATGGAGGAAAAGAAGGCCATCAGAAGTACTCAGCATGGATTCACCAAGGGGAAATCATGCCTGACTAATCTGATCGCCTTCTATGATGGTGTGACTGGATGGATGGATGAGGGGAGAGCGGTCGATGTGGTCTACCTTGACTTCAGCAAGGCGTTTGACACGGTCTCCCACAGCATCCTCCTAGGGAAGCTTAGGATGAGTGGGTTAGATGAGTGGACAGTGAGGTGGATAGAGAACTGGTTGAAGGACAGAGCCCAGAGGGTTGTGATTAGGGGCGTGGAGTCTAGCTGGAGGTCAGTGAGGAGCGGTGTTCCCCAGGGGTCAGTACTGGGCCCAGTGCTTTTCAATATATTCATCAATGACCTGGATGAGGGGATAGAGTGCACCCTCAGC
>VXBO01002854.1:52803-164582 GCA_013400135.1 Rhinoptilus africanus
CACTGGTGTGGGGAAAAAAAAAACCAACCCAAATTTTAAAACCAAAGTAATCAATGAAAATTAAAGTTTTAGTGACAGTTTTTTGTGATGTTGCATATAGTCCATTGTAATAAGGGTAACCACTTCCTCGCTCTGTAAATGCAGCTGCTTTTGGGGTTCAGCTGCGACAGCAAAAGAGAGAAAATGGAGCACAGGGCAAGGAAGCAGAGATGCTGTTCTGTCATTACTCCCTCCTTAAATAAATGCAGTAAGTATATCCTGGGTTCCATGAGGCTTATTTCTGAATATCAGGAAGTATTACTGGCAGATGAGTAGTAAAAATATGTCCTTTTTTTATCCTGCAATGTACATATGAAATGAACCCTCTTCTTTTTCTGTACATTTTCTCTATTTTTCTCTCACTGCCCAAACAAAGTTAAAAAAGCGATCGAGATAGATAGATTCAGGTTACTACTGAAACCTACACATTGGCTTCCAGCTCATTGACTTTTCTGCCAATCTATCTGTAACTGACAACTAAGAAATATCACTGATTAAGCTTTAATTATGAAATTCCATATTAGGAAGGCTTTCCACTTTGAAATGCATTATTTCCATGCTACTGCATGTTTCGGCTACTGCTCGCTCCACAATATTCATTGCAGAAAACTGCCTAAGAGATCAACAAAATCATTGTATTAGAATTTGAATTCACCATTAAAAGCCATCTTAACAGACATAATCTCTATAAATTAAAATAAAATTAAGCCTTTCACTAAGTCCTGGCACTGACAAATTTCTGATATTAGCAAAGGCTTTTATTTTAAAAACGCTGTGTACAAATGATGTATCAGCTTTACAGTGGGGGGAGGGGGGAATTTGAAATCATTAATGTTCATGAAAATTTTGCTACAGAAACAGGTTTTTTCCTAAAAATACTTATGCTACTTTTTCAGCAACTCCCTGGCTACAAAGTCTTACAACACAATCTACTGCAGCCTTGGTAAAAGGATCCGGGCTTGGACCCAAGCCTCAATCCCTTATCAGACCAACTCAACTTCTTGTTTCAGTCAGCTGTAAACAATTGATACTATCACTGAAAAGTGCAAGAACTCTGTTATAAATAATATTATCTGNCTTCCAACCCTAGGATTCTATGATTCTATGTTTCTATGATTCTATGATTGCTGGCTCATGTTGAGCTTCTCATCAACAAACAGCCCCAAGTCCTTCTCCTCGAAGCTGCTCTCAATCTGTTCTCCACCCAGCCTCTATTTGTGTTTGGGACTGCCCCCATGCAGGACCTTGCCCTTTGCCTTGTTGAACTTCATAAGGTTCATACAGGCCCACCTTTCTAGGTTCCTCTGGATGACATCCCTTCATTCCAGCGCACTGACCACTCCACACAGCTTGGTGTCATTGGCAAAATTGCTGAGGGTGCACTCAATCCCACTGTCCATGTCACCAACAAAGATGGCACTGGTACTGACCCCCGAGGAACCCCACTTGTCGCTGGTCTCCATAAAATGCTCTTGACAAAATAATTCAAAATTAAATCCCCTCTAGAATATTCACACTTGTAGGAAGGGCAACTTCAAAAAACATTAGTTGAGAGAGTTTCAGTTCTCATGCACAGGCCTTTTGGACAAAAGAAATTTACAGACCTCAAACCAAAAGAAGTCCCAGTCACTCAGTATGCCAAAAATCAGATTTTCAGAAGTAAGCTTGATGTCATCAACACTGTCATTAAGTTTGTCATTATCTTTTTTCTATCTGTTTAAAATAGATATGTTATAAATGCAGGCAAATATTTTTTTTTTTCTGGTTATATTTTGGTCCAAAAAGCTTGTTGGGTTTTTTTTTTTGTGTGTGTGTATTTCAGAAATATGAGAAGGACCGTGGCAAAACAGTTCTTTCCCCCGGGTAGGTGGCTTCTACTACTGGTTAGCTGCTGGTATGCTTCTGGAGACAGTTTTTTCTTTAACTCTTGTTATTAAGATACGCCCCCCCCGTCCGTTTCCTTGGCATCTCAGTGGCACCCGACGAAGCCTCGATGATGTCGGGCCAAGCGATGCCGGTGGCGGCGGGCGAGCGGGGCGAGCGGCGGGCGAGCGGCGGGCGAGCGCGGCGTGTGACCACCCTCNGAGGCTTATTTCTGAATATCAGGAAGTATTACTGGCAGATGAGTAGTAAAAATATGTCCTTTTTTTATCCTGCAATGTACATATGAAATGAACCCTCTTCTTTTTCTGTACATTTTCTCTATTTTTCTCTCACTGCCCAAACAAAGTTAAAAAAGCGATCGAGATAGATAGATTCAGGTTACTACTGAAACCTACACATTGGCTTCCAGCTCATTGACTTTTCTGCCAATCTATCTGTAACTGACAACTAAGAAATATCACTGATTAAGCTTTAATTATGAAATTCCATATTAGGAAGGCTTCCCACTTTGAAACGCATTATTTCCATGCTACTGCATGTTTCGGCTACTGCTCGCTCCACAATATTCATTGCAGAAAACTGCCTAAGAGATCAACAAAATCATTGTATTAGAATTTGAATTCACCATTAAAAGCCATTTTAACAGACATAATCTCTATAAATTAAAATAAAATTAAGCCTTTCACTAAGTCCCGGCACTGACAAATTTCTGATATTAGCAAAGGCTTTTATTTTAAAAACGCTGTGTACAAATGATGTATCAGCTTTACAGTGGGGGGAGGGGGGAATTTGAAATCATTAATGTTCATGAAAATTTTGCTACAGAAACAGGTTTTTTCCTAAAAATACTTATGCTACTTTTTCAGCAACTCCCTGGCTACAAAGTCTTACAACACAATCTACTGCAGCCTTGGTAAAAGGATCCGGGCTTGGACCCAAGCCTCAATCCCTTATCAGACCAACTCAACTTCTTGTTTCAGTCAGCTGTAAACAATTGATACTATCACTGAAAAGTGCAAGAACTCTGTTATAAATAATATTATCTGTCCTTGGAGAAATGTCATTCTCCCCTTTACACATAACGCTGACCTCTATGTAATATTAAACTAAATGTAGGGGCATTAGCATTTAAGTCTGCTCAAAACTCATAGAGCTTATTACTGTGGTGTGTGACACATGCACACATGCGATTGTCTCCTTCCTAAAGGAAGAAAGATCTCAAGCTCTAGCTCTGCATTGCCCTACTCCTACACAGGTCACAAGGAAAGAGATACGAGATGCGGGATGTTTGAAAAACAACAGCAAATGGTCTAAATAAACTAATGCCTTCAGAATGGCCTAAAGTGGTTGAACAACAACAGAAACGTGTGTGAGAATTCTTAATATCTTGATGATTTTAGAAGGGCAGCATTCATGCGCATTTGTACAGGACTCTGCTGTGACTTCTTTATCCTTGCAGTTTGCATAAATATTCAAAAATCCCTTAATTGCAATGGTTTATATTTCATATCAGGTGTGAAAAGTGCAACAAAATAGTCACTGAGAGCAAAAGTGGAAGCAGGGTGAACTACAGGCTATGACATGGTAGCTTTGAAACTAACTGAAACACTAGAATAAAAAATGGTGCTAGTGCCAGGGGAAATTTGCACCACCAAAAGCTTCACAAACACAAGCAGAACTTTTAAACAAGTGCTTAACCGAAGTGTATGATTATGAATCAGTCTATGCCAATATGCTCATGATGTAAAGCATTCCAAGCACCAACATAGCTGTTTCTTATTACTGCAGGGAACCAGGACCTACAACCCATGCAAGGTCCACTTATCATTTCTTCCTATGAAGAAATGGCATTACTGAAGAGACTTTTGGCCATACTTTTTCAATCAAAGATTAAGTAATCCAGCCTCTCTCAATACCAGACAGTATTAGTTAGTTCCTTTAAAAAAGGGTTTTCTACTTTTGTGTATTTTTTGCCTTTTATTGCTATGTTCTACACATTCTCAATTTTAGTTACATGCAATATAGCTAAAGAGCAAATGTTAGTGCTTTCCCATCCTTTTTACTGCTCAAAACATTTTAGAAGTTTTCTAATCACTTCCTCCCCACTCATTCACTCTCTTAGTACTTCAGTAAAACTGGGAGGTTTTTCTCTTTCCCAGTAAGAATGAGGACTAAAAGGACTGCCATCTTAGCTACAAAGTCAGAAATGAGTCATTTCAAAATAATGGTAGTACTTTAGAAGAACAAGTGGACAACAATTTACTAGTGTGAAGGACCAGTAAAGAAGTGTAAAGTTATACTGAGAGGACACACTGTAGGCTACAGCTCTTCTGACACAACTCTGTGCATTTACTCTAGTGATAAAGTCACCCTATACAGAGAGTCTAAATAGCAGAAGAAGGAGATAATTATCATTTAAATGTATGTTCACTTCTTGCAGCCTGAAATGGTACAGTCCATCATGCTGACAGACATGAACAAATCTATTTTAGAAGTTCAAGAAATAATTAAAGCTATTAAAAAGAAACATGCAAAAAAAGAGCAAAACTGAAAACAGACAAGGAATTATTTATAATTTTTTTTTAATTACACAATTTTTATATGGTTTCTTGAGTCCTCAATATTACCATGTTTATGTTGTGTCAAATAGCTCTATCATACCTGGCAATGCAAGAATGCATTCACCCATGTTGCAGTGTGTGCAGGCCACAGCTGTCCCATCAAAAGAAATTATCCAGGTTTTAAAAATATAAACCCTTATTAACTGTAAGCCTTGCACTGCATCAATATATAAACCTACCACTTGCATTTCACATTAGATCTTCCTGCTTATATATTCATGATGGCCAGACTACATTAAACATTGGCAACAGGTTTAACATACTAAAGTACTTAAAAAGTTGATTCTTGAATAGTGCTATATGAAAAATGGGGCCAGTTTTGTTTAATATCTTTATCAGTGATCTACATGAAGGGACTGAGTGCACCATCAGTAAGTTTCCAGAGGACATCAAACTAGGTGGGACTGTTGATTTGCTTGAGGGTAGGAAGGCTCTACAGAGGGACCTGGACAGGATGGATCGATGGGCCAAAGCCAATTGTATGAGGTTTGATAAGGCCAAATGCCTGGTCCTGCATTTCAGTCACAACAACCCCAAAAAACACTATTAGGCTTGGGGAAGAGCGGCTCGAAAGCTGCCCAGCAGAAAAGGACCTGGGGGTGTTGGTGGACAGACAGCTGAATATGAGCCANCACTCAATGATCTCACCGGTCCCTTCCAACCATGAAGATTCTATGATTCTATTCTATTCTATCACTCTAAGTGAACACCTGGATGAACACAGAAATTTCTTTATTTGAGAGAGAGGGAAGTGCCACCTGTATTTTTTAAAACATCCAAAGACAAACATCAAAACTGTCTTCTCTTATTACATACTTCCAAACACATTTGGTCTGTGAAGTTATGCTACATGGTCTTGTTATACACATATATATGTGTATGTCTGTGTGGTTTATGCATATAGAAATACGTATAAAATTATGCACATACACATGCAAGAACACATATCTACAAATAAAATAGTATAAGATTTGTAATAGTATTTTTTATATATAGTTACATATCTCTCTATATAATGTAGGTATAGATATAACTGCTTTGGCTTTGCATCTTCAAGAAGGTGTAAATCATTGTTTGTGATTTCTGTGATGTGCAACTCCTTGTTGAACACTTCACTTCAGAGGCAGGAAAATGCTTTCACATGAATTTTAAAAGTAGACTTCAGTGAAGATCAAACCTGGAATGGTGTTACAGACCCCTTGTGACCACCACCCACAAGTCTTCTAGTAACATAGAAATGTACATCCTAAACGAGCTTGCACCCAGTTTTGAGTGTACAATTCCTTCATTTCAGAACTGCCAGCATATGCTCTCTTACCTTCATGCGGTTCCATTAAAAGCTAACAGTCCAGCTTTTTCTTGCTTTCTTTCTTTATTGAGGCTTTTGGTAAAGAAGGACATTCCTGGTGCTGGAATTCCAGAACTAATATTTAATACCCTGAGGGGAAAAAATATTTTCTTCAAGTAAAGAATAATTTCTTTATTTTATTCTTTTAATTTGTTTAAATTGATAAAGATATGGTGTATATATAGTCAAAGAAGATATTTCTGACTTGCCATTACTAACAGGGCCAGTAGCAATATCATAGTATATAATTTCAAATACTTATAGCATTACCTAAAATCATTACATTAAAAAATGAACTTTTACCACTAAATTAACAATATATTCTTTTCCTGAACAGGACAATTTATAATAAATAGATTTGCTAATAAAGCTATATTATCATGTACTTGCATTACGTTTTTAAATAACACAATAAATGCTAAATACTTTCTAGATTATTTTACATGAAAATAAATGCAGAAGTTGATGTGTGAATTATTTTTAAGGTGTGAAATGTAACAGCTGGAAAGTATTCCTTAAAGAGCTTTGAGTGACTGAACAGTTTGAGAGAGTTACAGTCTGCCCATGAATACTCTGGGAATTCAAGGGAGGCTATAATTGTTAGCTAAGATATCTGCTGCAAATTCGTTAAGCATCCAGTGATTAAAAGCTCTTTGAGGTCTACATATAAGTGCTCAGTATGAGTATTTCTCCTCTGAGTTACAGAGCCTTGGTCTATTTGTGATAACCCTTTACCAAGGAGATTTTCACTTTACTAAACCTGGAGACAAATCAATTGAAAACTTTCAAGGCCTGACACATAGTTTAGAAATACACCAGACCTCTGCCTAGTATCTCACTAAAAACATTTTCTCATGATGCACTATTATGATCTTGTGGCCATTCTATAATTGTAGCAGCAGTGACAACCCTAAGCCTTTTCTGCCTCAAGAAAGTAAATGGGATTTTTTTCTGACTTACAAATGTTCCTTATTAGAAGAAAACAATAAACTCTTTAATAAACCAAGCAGCAATATTTAGAAAAGATAACATACATATTTTAAGAAACAAGTGTTGTTATTGCTGCGCAGCTTATGGCATAAACCATAGCAGCAACTTCAGCAGGAGGTAATAGCTACTTACAATTTCTCTCTCCGCACCAGTAAGTGGCTATACTTTGCTTAAGGGCTTTTGGTCTTGAAACAAAGACAGATCATGATGAGTTCAAAATAAAAGAAACATAAATGTATTTTTTAATTTGTGCTCAGAAAAGCACAGTTTCAATTTCTGTCATTCACAAATCAGGTGCTGCTCTAGGACTCCAAACAGGAGGACTCAGAAGGTTTGTAGCCCTGAATAGAGTGATATGTCTGTGCAGCAGCTCCAGGCAAGAATGAGTTTTTAAGGACCAGAAGTACTCTATCAGCATGAATAAAGAGAAGACCTACCACATTCTTGGTGCCTCAAGCAATTTAAAATCCAGCGTGGATTTGCCAGGATGAGAAGACTTGCACTACTCAAATGCTGGCAAGCTAGGAAAGATGATCATCAACTGTATCTGCTGTTTACGTAGTTACCTGTGTTAGATTATATGATAACAAAGACACAAAAATCCTACAGCGTGATAATTATCAATGTGCACATTACCCCTCTTTATATGCCTGCTTTTAGATTCTCATTCCCAACCCACTCCAAGGAGGTAGCTTACATTGAGAGATAAACCATCTTGAATCAGTTCTCACACACGTGCACACAAATCCTACCTCCCTCTTCATGTAGCCTCAACCACAGGTAAAGAACAACTATCCTATATGAGTAAAAAGCAGGGCTGTCCACCCCTGTCCTGCAACTTTCCTTAACCTCTGAGAATGTCCTAAAAGGGACCCAGAACAGAATAGTTAGAGAACCAACTCAGCAACACCATAGCATGACCTCTTTTTAATCCTATAATGGATACTTTTTCCTTTGGTCCAATTACAAATTGAATCCTTTCCAGTAGGTTGTTTCCCTATGAATTTAGTTCACAAACTCCCTTAGCGGGGATAAGTTCTCTATCATAAGGCTGAAGTTTACCACCTTACCCTCTGCTGCCTGTGGCTCTCCTTTCAGTGCTAATATTACAGTTTTTGGCATAACACTGTCTTGCACAACTGTGTCCAACTTTTAAATTTAGCTTTCCCTGTGCTTTCAGACTGACAGCCCATTCATCTTACCCTTAAAACTTTCCTTTATTTCATATTAAACTTATGAGGAGTGCAACATCTTCAGAATTTGTGTAATGCAGTTTTACAGCTAGCTTCCTCTGCCTACAGCAGCCGAAAACCATCAAGATCAAGTGCGTCAGAAGGAAGCATTTGTTAGAAATAGAGCAAACCCTTTTTGCTTGCAATATTGCTTTCGTCCTCAGAACAAAGCAATGTTTTCTCCACTCACCATCTGCATTTGTGCAGTTTTTGGACAATTCATTTGGATGAATCGTTACTATAGGCTGAAGAGCTCATTTTTCTTAGATAATTTATTGCAGTATCAGTTGCTGTTCAATAAATACTCAAAAGCAGGGAAGCTAAAAAATATTTGCTTCAATCAGCATCAGAATTTTAACTGCTCACTGTCACACAGTGATTTCAAGTATATATCTTGTCTCATATCAGAAAGTCTTTGACATTTCCTTCTTCAGCCCTCCTAGGCTCCTCTTCAATTCAGTTCTTTACTGTTAGAGTCATTCCCATGCATTTTCCTGCAGTCTTTCAAAAGAACTTTAAGAAAACAGAAAAGCCACTGCAGCCTGACTACAGTTTATTCCAGGAATCTTACTTTTTTTTTTGCCATGGTCCCTTTACTCTATCACAAAAAGTGCCAGCCTTCCAGGGTTGCTTTTCTGGAGCCTAACTCTTCTTCCATCATTTACTCATAGTTACTTTTCCTAAAAAAATTGAGAGCTTTTGTTTTGTGTTGGGGTTTTGGGTTTTTTTTCTTTTTAATTGGCTCTCTTAAGAGGAAAGAACAAAAACATACACTTCTCCCACACCATTAAATTAATTACATGCTAATACTCAGCTGCTTCCACCTGGATTTCAGAGTGCACCAATTGCTCCATGTGCTTCAAGTGCACATGGATAATTCTCCATCTTCTGTAGACTATGTGAGGGCAACTCTGCGCAAATGTGAGCCCATAGCTGTTCCCTATAGGGAACCCTAAATAAGAACTCAAACTCACTGTAACAATTTTTCCTATTCTATCTTGCCACACTAGCAGGGGAAGAGTGAGGGATCGCTTGTTGTTGCTGCAAGGGATGGTCTCAGAACCTGACAAAGCAGGTGGACTGAGATCACAACCTGACCACAACCTCTTCTCCCCTGCCCAAACACAGTTCAGGAAACACACAGCTGCACCACAGAAGGTGGTCTGATTCCCGATATTCCCAACTGCAGCTATTATGTGCAATATTAAAAGTGTAATTTTATGAGTTTAAGTCTCCAGTAAATGCAGATAAACATGGGTATATTTGAAACTAAAATTATTATCTCATACATTTTGCGTTGTGAGAATGCAGAAAGATCTCAACTATGCTTCAAACTCTGTTCTGACATGCAATGTGGGAACTGTATACACAAAATAGACCTTTCCTAATGGAAAACATTATTTAATGTCTTCTTTCTGCAACAGATGTATAGCTTTCCTTTCCACACAATCCCGGGAAATCTGTTAAGTACATAATACAAGTATTTTCCTAACTCTGATACTAAGTACCATTTATAACTGTCTGTCTCTGGAGTATGGTTCACTAATAGCACTCTCCAGTCCTCTACATTACCAGTGCAGTGTCAGATGTGATAGGGTCTAGGCAATGGGATCCTAAAGAGGCTAGTAACAGCTCTGTCATAGTGCCAGATGTAAATATAAATCTCTCTAATTATAAGTGTTTGAAATATAGATGGATCAAATGGCTTTATGGTAAATTAAGGCTTAGAAATTGAAACTGTTTAGAAATCTGGGTATAATGTATGGCTTTGTGCCTTCATTTCTTTTAGGAACAAAGAACAAATTTCCTGGAGGAAAAGTAACTATAATGAAGTCTTTAAAATGAACTAATTTTCCATTATTTTGAAAAACATTAGGAAAACACACTAGCCAGCAATATTCCTGGAAAAAAATGTATTTAAAATATTTAAGTGTAACAGTCCCTGCTGAAGGGATACATAGAGTTTTTATTGTGCTTGAGGGCATATTTATGATTTCAGGCAAGTTCCAGTACAGAGGGAAATTAAATACAATGAACCACATAGTTATGAATGTATAAATGTACATATATGTGTGCATGTGTAAAGACGTTATAATATTAGCAGTGATATACTATCTGAATTCTGAAAACAAAGGGCCTTCATCCCAGTTTTAATTTCACTGCACATCTACAGGTGTTTTAAGCCACAAACATTAAATAGTTGTCATATTATCGTAAGGGGTTTTATACGTCTTTATTGGTCTGGAAGCAGTCATGATGTTGGCTGGAGCAGGCATTCAGAGCGCACCTTGGCTTCTCCAACAGTCATGAGTGGTGCTCAGCTGATCCCTCCCATCCTCCCTGTAAATTCACTGGAGATTTTAAATTGTTTGGTGGCAACAAGCAGACACAGGTGTTAACACTGGTCATCTGCAAGTTAACGGAGCACAGCTAGCATGCCGTGCCTGGTTCAGTCCTATTGAAGCACCGAGGCCCGTTGCTTGTCTCCACCTCAATGGACTAAACCACTGCAACTGTACAGTTGCCATCTGCATTTTATTGTAAGTGTCGTGGCTCCTGTCACTTTTGTCTGACACTGGTTAGACATGAGATAAATTGTGTCTGATTTATACTTAGGGAAACAGACAGATTGGGAATGTTTGGACCAGCCAATTTGTGTAGACAAAGTCATTTGATGCTTGTGTCAACAAACATGCCAATAACTCAATTGAATTTGGTACTATTTGTGAGGCAATTTCATCAGGAAAATGTCAGTATACTCTTGAGGATTGAGATCACAATTGAAAGTAATTGTGAAAAATTTCATCTATTAGCTCATGGAGTCCTGCAACAGCAGGTGATTTTCATAGCTGGTTCCATGACAGGAAAAAGTAAATATTATTTTTCCAGTGCCTAATTTCCCCCTTTTACTGTTTTGTTTTCATGTAATGAAATCTGAATCAAATTTCTCTAATGAAGTTAATAGCTTTTGATTCCCTTTCCTAATCTGAAACACTTTTGTCTGAAATAATTATTAAAAACATTTCACATAAGTCACATTATACAACAATGTGATTTAGCATGGAAGTTTTCACATGTAGCAGCATGAAATTAAACCATGAAAAATGCTTGTTTGCAAGTTTATATTTAGTACATATAATCCTACTTAAAAAAGGATGAAAAACATACATGTTCCTACAAGTATTTTTCATGGTTATCTTGATTGTTTCCTCTTTCTTTCCATATAGTCAGTAATCTATCTGGTATCCTGTACTTAGTCTTTTATTTTGGCTTATTTACCAGTCATTCAACTATCTGCTCTGAAACAAACTTATATAGCACAGAAAATGCACTGGTTTTCAGGCACACAAGCATTTCTTATATCTGAGGAGAAACAGTCTATCTGGAGATTAACCTACTTTTTTGAACTCTGCCAGTGGGTCTGAGTATACACATTATGTCTCTCTCCAAACTTTGCCTTATTTGTCTCTTTAAATCATGACAACTATGACAGTAATATCTAATATAACCCCATTAAAGTATCTAAAATACTATTATTTAAGACAAAATTGTATCCTAGGGGAAAAAAACCCCAAAAACCAAACAAAAAACCACCAAAAACTATCTAAAAAATTTAATTAGTTATCATCTAGCAACTGGACACATGAATTAGTGATATCAATATTGCATAGTCTTCTATATGACCATATCTTAATTTATTTTTCAAGAAAAGTCTTAAATGATTTTTTCAGACTAAACCAGGAATAGTTACCTAAATGAAACTTTCAGTCCTCAGTCTCTGATAAATTGCTGTTGAACCTTACGCATTTTGTTATAGATCTTTACCTTATTTCCATTACCCTAGTCCTTGAGTTTACATTATTCTTCCTGTACAATATGCTGCTTTGTGTTCATTGACTTTTTGCCATCATCAAATTTCATTGTTTTTTGTGTAATGTAATTGTAATATGTTATTTTATGCCATACACATATACATTCTTAACTACTTTTCCACTGCAAGAGTCAATATTCTAGCAAATGCCATTTCTAAACAAATACAGTCTATCAAAAGGTAAGTAAATTCCAGGCTCCCTTCTTGTAGTTGCCTTGAAATAACTGCTAAATAAAAACAGAATTGTTTCAATACTTGGAAGGTGGTAACCTTCACCATATTACAGTGTCATCTGCAACATGACCAAGTTGGAGAGTACAGCTCAAAAATCCTTTGAAGTCAAGAATGTTTTCCAAAGAAATTAGGTAAGTTCATTTTTCTTAAGTGATCTGAAGTTGTTATGACAACAGGGCTACTGGTAGAGGAATTGTCTAAGATATGAAGAGAGGTCAGTCACTACAAAAGGACTGTGGAGATTATAAATTTCTATTTGTTCTTTCTTTACTGAAAAAGTGTAGTATGATGTGCTTTGTCACTGCCTCTTCATTTCCATCCATCTTATCTAAGTACCAATGGCTATCACCATGACCTCCGGTCCCGTTCAAGCCAATAACTGCCAAAGTAAACTGGCATTACGCTAATTAGATATTTATGGTACATATTAGTTCTAAATCACAGAAATAGATACAGGAGATCCACCGTAAGACACATTTCACATTGAAACATGCCAGTCAGTCACCTAACAAGGAAGAGTTCTACCCCAACAAAAGCGTGGACATCTTTATTTTCCAGATCACCAGTAGTCTAATAGTCCAAGAATATGAAAAAAATCTTCTATTTAACAGATAAGCCCAACCAAACTATCTCATTATTTAGAAGGAACAGAATTAAAGGTATGTCTGAGTCCCTCTAGGAATTTAAAGGGAGTTTTTCTGCAAGGGTTAACATACTCCACCCAGCAAAAATGGTGATGCAATCTGAGATTATCTGAAGAGAAATTCTGCAGGGTGGACCTGAATTTGGGAGCTGATGGAAGTGCCCGTAGGGAACCTTCTGAAAGTGCCTCTCCAAGTGATGTGCAACAGGTACTCAAGGGCTGGAAATGTCACCTTCTCAGAACCAGGAGTCACCTGAATAAGACAAAGACCTTTCTGACTTAATCTTAATTTGAGTAGGTGAAATTGTTTTTTCATTCATTTCTTTGGCCACATCTTTATAAACAGTAGCAACTACATTTTCTGTCTGTGATGTTACAAATGCTGGTAATTTCTACTTGTCTTTACCTGGTTTGATTTAAGTGTGGTCTAAGACATCCTAATGACAGTAAAATGTTGCTTACCTAAAGGAAAAAAGTGGATCTATAAACTGAGGCATGGGGCACTTTTTTCACGCACTTCAGTTCTCCACAATATCCTTAAGAGTATTCAGATGGCAACAGAGTCGTCTGCTTACTTGTATGGTCCAGTAAGAAAGAAGTGACACTGAAGGAAGGCAGGAGAGACTTCCAGTAAAATTAGCAACACTGAATTTTCTCTGTCCTGCAGGAAATTACTGGTGTGATACATGAACATTAAGGATCACAGGGAGCATGTCACAGGCTCCTTCACTATGTTTTTTACTTGTCTTCCTACTGTGAAGGCTGTATATTTCAACTTCCACTGGGCCATTTGCAAAACATTTGTCACAGCATGCTCTGTACTTGATATCCATAGGAACTGTATACGCTGTGTATAACATCATGCCTCTATAATCACTTGGTATTTTGGATAATTTTCATTTCTCTGCTCAGCACTTATATTTGCCAGTTTGCTCCTCCATTCTGTAACGACCTTTTTTCCTGAATTTTTACCATTAGTGCACTTATCCATTTTCTTGTTCGATTACAGCTCTCACAGGCTATGCCTATGGTTTGGCTGTAGATTAAATCCAGATTCTGCTGGAATAAGAACACTCCCACTACATGATGCCGAGTGCTGATAAACTTACATTTGAGCCAGCGAAGTAAGTTTATAGTACTCAAAAAATGTTGATGAGCTAACTTTGTGCCAGCTAGCTTTATGCTAAGTCAGGACTGTCTGACCATGCCAGATCTCCCACAGCTAGTGAACCTCCTACAGATAGGCTGTGAGCCTTCTCACAGCCCCTTGTTCCTCTCTTTTTGCCTGCCTGTCCACAGAGTCATTGTCCTTGGAAGCAGCCTCGCATATTTTATATGCAGGCACAGGGCCCTGTATTTCCCTTTGTCTTTGGTTTCCATCTGTAGTCATGGACCTAGCTGTAGACCTGCCATGCATTGTGTCTCTATGTTGGCCCCCTGCC
This sequence comes from Rhinoptilus africanus, assembly GCA_013400135.1. Taxonomy (NCBI): domain Eukaryota; kingdom Metazoa; phylum Chordata; class Aves; order Charadriiformes; family Glareolidae; genus Rhinoptilus; species Rhinoptilus africanus. The sequence continues at coordinate 67,108 of VXBO01002854.1, forward strand.
CCAGACTTTGCCACTGCTACATACCTGAATGTTAGCTACAACACCATGGTTATCATCATGGAGACAGGGACAGATCTGAGCCAGATCAAGGCCATGTGTGCCTCATTTGCCATATCCCAGATCCCACTGTGTTTATCTCAAGCCAGAATGAAGGTGGGTAGATCTAAAACAGCTGCTGGGGCTCTAAGGGGAGACTCTTCTACAGGTCTCCTATAGCCAGTATGTGCTAAGGTTCTGTATGCTGCACTTTGGCTGTGCATTAAGTTTATTTTGTCTTTGCAGGACCATAGCATGGCACTGAGTCCCGCCCTGCTGTTTAACTGCTAGCACGTTACTTTGCATAGTTTTGGCCTGAGACAGCTGAACTTCTCTTGTAGGTTTGGAAAATACCATTGGACAGAGACTGGCCCACAGGAACAACAGACAAGGGCATCATTTTTTTTTCCTGTAGAGAAGGAAAAAATTTAGCCTTCCTTAGCCTTCCAAACCTCCTGTGTTCAGGGCCATGGGAGAGGCCCTGGCTTTGTTTCATTTGTTGGTATAGGACTCAAAGGACCATTGGTGCTTGACTGAGGTGAAGGCTCTGAAGGAGGGTTAGTGTTGACTGAGGCTGATTGCACAGATGCTGGGAAGACATCCTGCAAGTACTATGAAGAGCTTGGCAACTGCACGACTGCGATGCACTCAGATGCAGATGTGTGAGATTTTGGGCCTCCTGTTTGCTGCTCTTTGAGAAAAAAAGGGAGCATCTAAGGACAAACTCTGGATCATTTTTGAAGGCTTTTGAGACCAATTTATATTTTTTTATCATTCCTAAGCATACAGCCAGCTCCTAGGCATTTTGCCAATAAAACAGTCTAGTGTTGTTGGCAATTCTGTCCCTGTTCTTCTGTCAGTGACTGGGAGCTGGCCTTATGGTACCTAAACCCTTCATCTCTCAAAATAAGGTCTCCTGGTTCAGGACCCAGGTATGTCACATCTGGAGGCTTTGACTTCTTGCTATACTTGTTTCACCCTGGGAAGCTGTGAGTTGCAGCCCCATACCTGTTTCTTTCCACAAAAAGCCCTCACTGGCCTATTTTACTGGAGATGCACAGTAGACCATATTAAATTTAAAATATAGATACACACATACATAAACACAAAGAATGATGAATTTTCCTGCTCAGAAAGAGTACTGGAGAAGTGAAAAGAGATTGGACTGATAGCCCTCCTGCCCAGTTATCATCATTCTCATTTCAGCTAGTGTGTCAACAGTTATAGAGCTATACTTCAGCTTGAGAAAGGTAGAGTATACACAGATGTTTCCTGGGATAACAGGCTTCTCGATGGAGGCCATTTTTTTCTGCCTAATACATTCAGTATTTTGGAGCATTTAGTGTTGTATAGGAAGGATGCAAGCTGTTGAAAATACATTTATGTACCCCTGTAATTACATGGGTGACTGCCATCATGAAGCATAAGAATTGCCTGCCAGAGAAAAAGGGGCAGATGTCTGCATCTGATGGTCCATGTAGCTCACATCTGTCAAAGTCTTTGTCCTCCATGTACTGGACCCAGTCATGGAAGAGTCTGGAGTAAGCATGCTGGATCCAGCAGTTACAAGCTCTTCCCCCACTCCATTCTCACTGGGACACCAACCAGGCACAGGATCACACACACAGAACCTACCATCACCAGACCTGAGGTAGACAGAGGACATGTCAGCTGGAATCCATGATAACCTAGAGCAAAGGTTGCTTATTTAGCTGGGGTGTCTATAATGACCATTTCTGTTTTCTGTTTAAGCAGTTTGGGTATCTGTAGTCAAAGTCAGCTGCCTGGGCACATGAACCTGATCTTTGGCCAAGTGGATGGGTAATCTAAGAAATTAAAAATGTGGGAGCAGGGAAGGAGGACTCAAGCTAACATGGTCTGGCCTGGAAGAGGTGTACTGTTCTGTTATTGTCCTGGGCCAGAGCCAAATGACACCTACAGCTGTACTCAATTACTTACACACTAGCTCTGAACAGGACAAACGCCAGAAGATAGCAGAGGTAGGTTATATGAGACCTAGCACAATGTGTGGGCAGGTCTTTACTGGCATCTGGTTCTTACTCAAACATCTCACACACTCTCAATATTTAAGTCACCTACTTCATGAGCAGTTTCCCCAGTCCATGTCTCATACGCTTTCCTAAGCAAATGGCCCACTTAATTTCCATTAGCTTCCAGAGATCAAAACCCAGTAGAACAAAACCAGGCTGCAAGCAATGCCTACTGGGATCAAGTCTGGTTCTGTGATCCCGGGAGCTAAACATACTCTAAATTTTGCACAGTTTCTGTATGTGCTCTTTCCAGCATCTGTTTTCCAAAATCCTTTCTTTTAAAGTCTTTGTGCTTTTTCCCTTGAAAAAACTCTAAGCTGTATTGTTATTTCTGTAGTTAGAATCCCAGAGCCTTCAGGGTTGGGATGGAAAAGCCCACTCATCTGGGATTTAAAGGATGTTAAGAACTATATTGGTAGAACCTGAGGGACAAAAGGGACTGTAGGGAAAAGCAACAGAGACAAAAAAGTATGGGAAAAATGAAGTTGTATCATTGTGTCTCATGATTGTAATTAACAGCTGTGGTGCTGTTTCTATGTCATGAAACTGAGCTGCTACATGAGAGCATGTAGATACGTGAAAAACAGATCTTGCAAAGATAAGGCTGAAGGAGTGTGTAAAGAAGCATACCTGATATTTTATCTTTCATATTGCCTGTTGGGATGGGTTCCTGAAGTTATTTTTCTTCAGAGCCAAACCACAGGGTGCCTAGCTAGTTCATCCTAGAAGTCCACTCAGGAATGAACTGGTGTGTACACAGAATGGATGGTCATCACACATCCAATGGGATTTGCACTGGGACAATCTAAGTCTGCAAGACCAGGACTGAGGCATGTGTTCAGTAGACAAATTTTTAACAGTTACCAAATACCTAAAATTGATGGCTTAGAAGTTCTACTGCCAGTCCCCATTCTTCTCCCACTTTCATCTGCAAACACTGTATGAAGCAATTGACACCAGGGTCTTTCATCTTCACCCTTCAGATGGCCAGCACATTTAACACTATGCTAAGCAATAATTGTGGAATCACTGAAGAGTTACTGAGAGTGACAACAGGGAAGTGGCTTGTTAACATTTTCCTGAACCAAAGCAGTAGGCACAGCCATGGTTACCAAGAAACTGGGCTGGTAAAATGACATCGCTGATCTTCATGGGCCCAGCACAGGCATGTATTACCCCAGATGCTTAGCATCAGTAAGGCCAGAACTGGAAAATATAAAAAACACCCTGCATTTTTCTGGACTGCTGAGGGGAGTAAAGTCCACAGTAGTTTATATCAGCTCGTAGCACACAACTCCTGACAGTGAGGAGTCATATAGGAGAGGCAGAAGCAATGGATAAAGGCAGGAATATGTGAAAGCAGTAGAGCAGTTGGGAAAATACATTTGAGCAGAGCCTTCTGTGATCTCCTGTATGCACCTCATCTGGATGTAATCCAGACCAAGACCCTTTTCACAGCCAGTCATATCACAGGTCAGGTACTGGTGGGATATTACCCCAATTTTGAAGTGACAATTAAGAGAACAGTAGAGGCTAGAAGTTTTGAACTTCTTGATGACCGAGTTCCATTGGCTGACACACCAGATGAGACACCGCTTACAGGGCAAATTCAAGACAAATCTGCCTGAGCAATATCTCCTCCACCCTGGAGTCTTCTATCCATTGTGGATCCTTACATGTTTGCAGAATATCCCTCTGCCACCAGCTATCATTATTCTCAAAGGCACTGAAAGAGGAATAGCACAATCATAAATCTTAAGCGTTTCCAACCCAAACTGCATGTGTTGCTTGTTGTGAATGGTGTTCACTGGGACGGCAGTCAAAAGTGGTTAGAGGTTTGAAATATCTGTATTTGTTCCTTAATAAGTCAATGTCAAAAATGTGAACAAGGCTTTTAAACACAAAATTTAGGAACATGCACTAGAATGAGTGCAAATTACCTGCTATGAATAACAATTCTCTTTCCTAAAAAAAAAGAAAATTCAGCGTGAGATAGAATAGAAATAAAAACCTCTACACTGCACCCTCATGCCTTCTTTTTCCTACACTTGCTCTGAGTCTATGACTTTCAGTGTCTTCCTGGACCACAACAAATTCACAGAATCATCGAATGACAGAATGATTGAGGTTGGAAGGGACCTCTGGAAGTCATCTGGTACAGAACTTCACACAATACTAAAGGTGAGGCTGCACCAATGCTAAATACAGCAGAATAAACACCTCTTTTGACCAGCTGTTTATGCTTTGTTCAAGGCACCTCAGAATGCAGTCTGCCCTCTTGGCTGCCAGGGCTCACTGCTGAGTCCTGGTGACCAACACCTCCAGATCCCTTTCTGCAGGGCTGCTCCCCAGCCACTGCTCTCCCGTTTATACTTGTGTCTGGCATTACTGCATCCCAGGTACAGAATATGGTATCTGTTCTTGTTAAATTTCATGCCATTAATGATTGCCTTCAATCTATCTGGATCCCTCTGCAAGGCCTCTTGAAGTTTAAATTGTCCAAACATGACTTCCCCTTAAAGTAGTCTACCTCTTCTCCTTCTGAAACTTCCTTGCCATCACTGAAATTTGTTCCCTGCTCTTCTCAAAGTCTCTTTACCTCTCTTGCCAGTTCTTACTGTCCATTCCACTTTTCCCACCTTAACTGCCAGTAATAAATGGTAGCATCTGATGAAATGATCTGTCCTTTCTATTGCCTTCTACCTGACGAAAACTGCAACGTCAAGTCAAACAAGTAGCCTTTCTTTCTGCTGCTCAACCACTCCTGTTCTAAAGGATGATAACAGAAATACATAATAAACAGTGATTATAGTTGTGATTGTGACCCTAACTCCCAGTCCAGAGAGCTTACTAAATGCATATATGTGTGTGTGTGTTATTATGATGAGGCAAGAAGCCTTTCTACTGTTTCTGTTTCACCAGTTGCCCAGGGAGATGACTAAGATGTTACGTTAGTCTTGCAAGGAGAGGTGTAAATGCAGCTTGGTTCAGCAAGACCTTCTAGTGAGTTTGTTCCCAAAAATTGTGGCTGACTTTGCGAACAGAAGCTGAGTTGCCCCAAAGAACTGCCCAAGAACTTACTACATCATACTGAGGTTGACATTCCACAGCCCATAAAATGGGCGAGTGGTTGCACTACATGCTGTGATCCTCAGTCAGCTAACCCTGATCTCTTACTGGTACAAAATCACTGTTGTGTGGTCTCCATAAATGAAAGGTGTATTGCTGTGCCTTCAACCGGATCACATCTGTATTCCAAAATATGCTGTTGCACATGCAAACCACATGCTTTTAGAAAATACACAATAGCCTCTTTGAGTGGAATTCTCAGCTATCATGTGATCCCACACATACCATGACAATTGTTTTTAAACAAGGAAATAAAAAAGTTACTGACTTTCAATTTTTCAAAGCTATATGCAAGATTTTAAACTCAATTCATATTCTTGGTTTCTGTGCTGCCTTTTCAGTCTTGCCTCCTTTGCCTTTCCCCTCATCTTGAAGACAGAAAGAGCAATGCTCTTCTACTGCAAGTTACCCTTCATCTGCTGCAAGTTTGTCACTGCTTGGGCTTGTGAAACATATACCTAGGTCAACCCTACCCTGTCACAGAGGTTTGGCAGCTAACAAACTGTTAACACTGTTGGCAGTGATTAAAAGCAGAAAGGCTTTTTCACCCCTCAGCTGCAAGACATTTTTCCTACTCACAACAGACAGCCCCAAACAGACTCAGCAAACACAAAATTGCAGCCAAACCACAGATCTGACAAACTGCAATCAAACAAACCATTACTCAACAGATAAGCAAACAAATTAATTTACTCCCAGGGAACAAGAACTTGTTCCTTCTACACTAGCAGTCACAAAAGAAGCTGGGTCTTTCATACACTCCACAATCTGACTTTGTTGAGAAAGAAGAAATGTGGATTAAGAAATCCCTAAAGATATATGCTTTTTTTGCCCCTATCCTAATGAGGGCTTAATTACTCTTTGAAAGAGAAATAGCTTCAACAGATACCTTCTCTGTTCACAAATTTCCTGAGGAACAAAAAGATGAAAATTAGGAGAGTATTTGGTGAAATATTATTATAATTCCTATCTGGATATGTGCTTTCTACTTCCATCAGCTACTAAACAAGATGGGCTCATTGTGACTGCCTGTCTTAATAAGTTCCAGCAAGGCATGAACAGTTCCTCCCCATCCCCTCCCTATACCAGCTAGATATGGGATAAGGAATCTCTCCCATGAAACAGGAGATGTAGCTTCAAATCAGTTTACAGAGCACATGAACCTGTAGCCGAGTCTCCTGATGGCAGGTGAATGTTGTAACACAGGGCTATATGGGAACAGTCATCTACAACCTCACTCATCCTTTGACCTTGGCGTCCCACTCGTTCCTTAAGCAAAGGGTCTCAATAGCAGGAATGGCTATTAATCTTATATAAAGTGAAATGTCTCACTGTGGCAAAAGTAAAACCCTAAATAGTGGCAAGGGATTATACACGATGTTTCCTGTTGGCTTGCCTAGGTTGCTATCTGGTCAGAGTGCTGGCATTTGTCTTTTTCCATATGATGTATGGACAGTCTATATCTAATTCGTATGTTGTGAACTCCCAGGAGATGGCAGGAGCCTGAACGCTGCACACTGCAGTGCCAGGGAACGTAAACGTTGCACGACACAGCGCAGTATGTTACAGATTATCAGAAACACGATAGCTGTGTTAGTGGGGTGCTCCAAGCAGGCTAATTTGCCCAACCCCTCAGCAGTTGGATGGTTTGGTAGCCAAGCTGCAATGTGCAGTACAGATGTATCCTGATCACAGGGTTGCAGTATTCGGTGAATTTAGCCCAAAAGCCTGTGATTTCCATTGAACTGAAATATACGTTGGCAACATCTTTGGTAGTCAAGTCACATTTTAGGTATTTAAATATGAATGTAGACGTGTGTTATTTTAGTGTTATTCTGGTAAACTTAATGTTACTAACTCAAAATTGAATAATCTAGATCATTCAGGAAACCAACGTTTTTCGTATCTCCCTCTGCTTCATCACTTTTTTTTGACAGTTACCAGGTCTCCGCACACAGGCATGGCTATGGCCCTACCTATTTATTCATAACTGGACCAAAAGAGAGCTCTGTTTATGAAGAAGAAAAGGATGTAATGAGCATCAGAGGGGGTATTGGATAAAATATTAGGAACAGAAAGGAAGAACAGAAACAAAATTTATAGTTTGAATTTATACTTCAAAACCAATTCATCATAATTTACTTATACAGAAATCTGCTACTGAAAGGTAAAGCTTTGCATCCCAATATTAAAAAAAGAATAATGGGTGCTGAAAATAGAGCTGAATGCCGTAAGATTTGTCACAGAGATCAGTGGTTTGTCAGGTTTAATAACACATATTTGGAGAGCTTTTAAATATCTTTCTTATAGATGTCAATTCAAATTTTAGTAAACAGATGCCTGTTTACATGTAGCAAGATACATAAAATAGCAAAGATATCATAAGATGTCTTGCAGTTTGGTAGTGAGATATCTGGAAATAAGGCAAGATTTCTTTTTATCATTGTATCAATTAAAATGCTAAAAAGTATTCTCTGTGATTTTAAGTATTTGGTTAAAGCTGGACACTATTGCAGGAATTCTTGGGCCCAGTAAAGGAATTACTAAGAGCTTAACACTGTTTTCTGGCCTCAAAAATCACTACTTTTTTATTTTTATACAGAAACCATTTTTTTTTCTATACAATTCCTAGCTTTAAGTAAATTTCATTTGTGAAGTAGAAATAATTAATAATAGTTATAATTATAATAGCAATTCAGTGTTTCAGGGATTAAGTACTACATAGCCAGAAATGGCTAGTCATTATTTAGGGCTCCTGAAATTTTTTTCCCTATTCACTCTGTTGTCAAAAATGATTGTCTGTTCTTAAAAACCATAATTTTTCTCTACATCATTCTTGATGCTGCTTGTATTTTTTTTCATATTCCTCAAAATAGACTTTTATTATGACTGCTTCTTTTATACTGAAAGTGTTATGCAGGCATAGTCCCCAGATAAAAAGCCTACAATCTAGAAAGACAGGTAAGAAATGCAAGCTTAGAGAAGATATCTAAACTAAAGTAGTTTTATATTGAAGGCATATAGCCATATGTTAAGATACTGGGGCCAGGGTTAATTAAACTGAGATCAAGTACAAATCTTGACTTACTCTGGGTCTTAAGCATGCTTTCTAGATGACCACATGTTGACAGCTATGACAATTTGGTGCTGGCAGGTGCAACATAATGCATATTGAAGGAAAAAATGCCTGAAATACAGGTTACTGAATTACCTATGTTAATTCAGGAGATGAAGATAGGTATTCAGGAGGCACCTCTGTCAATGCGGAGATATTATTCATAGAGTTGAGACAATAAAATGTTAAAAAGACAGCATTGGAGAATGCTACAAAAAGAATTCTAACTTTCAGAAGTTGGCTGGTTTACCTTGCTGATGAGGTGTGCTGAACAGGTCACACCATCACCAAGAAGACACTGCAGAAGTACACAGTTCTGAGAAAGACTGGGGCCGTGAAAAACGTGTGAAGGGAGACTGAAGAGTTTGGAGTTGTTTACTTTAGAGAAGAGACAGATAAGATGAGAGATGATAAAAACATGAAATGGAATTAACATAATATAGTCTCAGTGTCAAAACACAAAAACAAATGCATCTCTGGAAAATGTCAGCTTTTTGACAAAACTTAAAACTCAGAAAGCTATCGGCTGAAAAAAAGAAGTATTGGGGCTGGCAGCAAAGGTTTTGGTTTGGGGGTTTTGGCAAAAGTTCAGGTTTTCCATGGCAAACAGACACTTGCAGTATGGAAATGTTTCTTGGAAAATTAAATTTTCTGCTAAAACCAAATTTGATAGAAAACATTTTATGATCCCTAACTTGGTTACATAAAGTCCTAAGAGGACATGATGCAGGTATTTGACATTTCTGCTAATCAAGGTTAGCAATTTCATACAAAGTATGAATTATTTCACCAGGGCTCAGGAAAAATTCTGCAGCCAGCATTTTCTCTGCAAAGATGCCTCCTTTTTTAGACAGATTCTTCTCCGAATTGCAGCTGACTCGGTTTGATTGACCTTCAAGGAACACTGCAAAGTCACATCTTCAAGAACTCAATGTTCTTTTAACAATTATTGTGCGAAAATTTCCAATCAACTCTAATTTTACGAATGACTAATTGCTTTATCCAGACATATTGCTGTTTGTTCTGGCTTTTGTAAAGAAAAGAGCTGCAGGAGGTCTCCTGTTCTGTCTTAAAGGAACAAAAATTTTGCAATTGCTAGATTTCAACATAGAAAATGAAGCTATGCAGCCATATCCATGATTGTTTCTAGTTTAGAATATGTAAAAAATGCCTACAGTAAAGTATGGGTGCTCTTATATTTATGTACATAAATTAAGTGATAATGAATTTGCTTTTAAATGTAATTTGTAATGCTAAGTTCACAGTCAGCCAGACAGCAATCTGTTCCTCTGCAAGATAAGGCACACCAGTTTTCACATGCTCCTTTTTTTTTTTTAATGTGAAAATGCATATTTAGATAGCAAAACATGTACTTTGCACTGTAGCCACTGCATAATCTTTTTCACCGAGAAACAAATACTCCATCATTTTTTGCAGAATCTTGGCAGGGAGGAGGGTGTCTGCTACTAGTGTTTCCTTGCTTCCTTGGGCATTGTGAAAAAGATCTTATAGAACAGCTTTGAAACCAGATGTTTCTTTTCCCTGATGTGTTGACATACTAGGCCGGATTCTCATCTCGCATCTAATGAGTGTAAATCTGGAATATTTCTACAGAAGTCAAAGAAGGATCTGAATATAATTTTTGTATAAGAATGTGCCAAGAGTCCAGCTGAAATTTTTAATATCCACTAAGAATTAAAATATTTGTTTAAAGGCCTTAACTATATATGACTGGGAAAACCAGACCACATCAGACTTACTCCACCTTTCCAACAAGCTTCTAGTTTCATTATCTTATGGGGCAACATTTTAGTGAAGCGCAGGGTACGCCTGTGGGTGGAAGGTGGGATGAGTGGAAGAAAAAGGAGTGAAGATCTGGTCACTGTTATGAATGTATGAAAGACGGTGAGGGTCTCTTTATCAGGGATTGTAGCAGTAGGACAAGGGTAATGGTTTTCAACTGAAAGTAGATTTAGATTAGATATCAGGAAGAAATTCTTTACTGTGAGAGTGGTGAGGCACTGGACCAGGTTGCCCGGAGAAGATGTGGATGCCCCATCCCTGAAGTGTTCAAGGTGAGGCTGGATGGGGCATTGAGCAGCCTGGTCTGGTGGGAGGTGTCCCTGCTCATGGAGGGGGTTGGAATGAGATGATCTTTAAGGTCTCTTCCAACATAAACCATTCCGTGATTCTATGGATCTTATTCTTCATTATTACAACCTTCAACAGAGTGTGAAATTTTGCAGCTTAGTGTTGTTAGGCACATTTTACTGTCTTAATAATACCTCTGTCTGAACTGGACTGAAAGAAGGTGAAAGGTAAAAAGCTGTTTCTTTCTTTTATCACCCTGAAGAGTTTTGACAGCAAAAAATTAGAGGTATAGGTAACAGCACTCATATGTCCAGGAATATTCAGAGGGACTGGGCCAGATTATTTATTAATCAAGGTTAGCAAACTCATACACAGTACAGTTTTACCAGCTCCTAAGGAAAAATGTTGCTGTCAGCATTTTCTCTTCAAAGATCCCTCCTTTTTTTGACTGACTTTTCTCTTAGTCATATGTAATTATATCCAGCTCCACTTGAAGTTAATGAGCTAATCCAGATGAAAATCAACAAATCTAAAATTTATTTCACTGTCATGTTTCCTTGTGGTCCACGCCCAGATGAGGTCTGTTTCGTGATACTTCTTCAGATTGTAGTCTGATGAGAAATGCTTTTTAAAATTTGCTTTTTAAACCTGGCATATACTAGAATTCAGCAAATAGCCTTATTGTAGAACCTAATTTTAATTTATGATCTTATGAAGCTCTAGTGAAAATGACAGTTCAGTGTCTGAGCAAAATAACTTATAAATGTTTAAGCTAGCCTTATCAATATGAATAAAAAAGCATCCCTATTTTTAATTGTTGTCCAATCAATTTGAAATAACTGTCCATTTCTGTCTACAGTTCATGTTGTTTTGTTACTCTTTGTCTCTCTAAATTCCCTTTAGGAATTGATGTTGATACCTGTAGGGCATTAGTTACAGCCCACAGGCCAAATCCAGTCTGCAGGGGATAAACAAGTGACCACTTTTCTACCCTTGTGATATTCTGCAATAGCGACTGTGCAAGTATGGAGTCTGAGAAGCCCGTTCCCAGCCATCCAACTTGGACCTGCACAACCCAGGTCAAAGAGGGTCAGAAGAGTGAAGACAAGGTTCCACACAGACTTCAGGTTGTCATCTCCTCCAGCTTCTCCCCAAAAGTTCCTCTCTTTTTGCTCCATCAAGAGCTTATGCTCAGGAGAAGATTCTGGGTTCTGAATCCCACGTGAAAGTCTAGGCTTTAACAGCGTTTAGGAGCTGTTTAATATTTCCTGCTGCCTAGCCTTAAGATCTGCTGTTCTTTGAAGGCCAAGTGCCCTAAGCAAATGTTATGAACCTTAAATTCCCCCAAGGCATGTTGTTACTTATAGACTCACGCAATCAGTAATCCACCTTTACCCTTACACCACCTCTGAGTGTAGAAATACTTCAGCTCATGGAAATCAAATGTAAAGAAACAAGAGGGGCATGGTAACATAAGAATTTAAGGCGATACAATTTAAGTTATCTAACCTTCTTCTGGCTCTGAAGTGTGTTAATTACTCCAACTTACCTACCTTGTTCTAAAAGAACAATATCCGCACCTTAATACGTGGCCCACTATGTCGGTACTTTTCTCCCCCACCCTGAGTTTATCTGTGTTTTATTCAGTTTTATTCTGTGAAATACCCTCAAAAACACAATCTTACAAAACACAGAAATGAAATCTAATTTTTGAATCTCTCAAGGATGACATTTCTTATCATGACTGTGAAAGGCCTACCTTCTTCACCACAACTCTAATGTACAAATACTGAGGGAAGATATGATATAATTGAGACTATGATTCTGTTACTGTGTAATGAGATATGCCACAGCATATATATAAATAAATTTTAAACATAGTGTCGCTTTAATCTGTATTGCATGTTATATCATCCACTTCCATTCTCAAAGAACAATCTGAGTTTCAAGTTTGACTTTTTTATGGATGACACCACTCAGGCATACCGATAGGTCAGCTGTATCTGATGCTACAAGACAGGAATTTAACAGGCGTGGCAAGCAGATACTGTCTTGACAAGCTCATGAAAAAGCCTCATAATCAGAAGTATCAGATAGACATATGCTTTTGAAAATATGCTTACCTGATAATTTATGAAGATTGAAATCTTTGTTGTCCACTGGTCAGCAACTCTGAAGATCTCGGTTCCTTTGAAGCAATGACTCACACATGCTGTTCCTCTCCTGTGTCTGGCTTCCTTCACATGACAAGCATTTCTAGTAACAGACCAACAGAGAAGCTTCAGTGAAATGTAAAATTCTTATTTCTGCTTTTTTTAAGAACTCATTTCTTAAATGGCCAATGTCCTATTTACCCTACGTCTGCTTTTTCTGATCATTTCCTGCTGATTAAAGGAAATATGTTTATCAAATATGTAAATAAAGTTTGGGTTGGCTTGATTGGTGTTGTTTGTTTCCTCAGTTAGGAAATACACTATTTTTCATGTCCCTTCTTTCTATGAAACCTCCAAAATTAGTAAATTCTTCAAATTTATGTGATATGTAGGAAGAAATATATCCCACAGAATATTTTTAAGTTCCACACGTGAATATATTCATACCTAGTAGTTTTTATATCAATTATTCTTCTAACAGAAACAAAATTCTGATGCTAGAAAACAGGGGAAAAAAAGGAAAAGGGTTTACCTAAAGTATTGCTCTTACTTATCCCCAGTGAAGTAAATCAGTCCACGTAGAAACAAGCTAAATAGACAAACCAAGAAATTCCTTGAACTGGAAGTAGGAAGAGGCTGGAAGAATTTCAGAGAATACTCATTTCTGCTGTATGTATCTTCTTTTTCCCTGATGTCCACTTATGGGCATTGCTGGAGGCAGAATTCTGGCCTAGATGGGGCTTTCATGAGAGTTAGTTCTTAAGCAGTTTTAAGGTCTAGTGAAATGAAAATGCAATTCTGCCTCTAGCAGATAATAGATTATTTACTGTGCTATTTTTCAAATAAAGAGATTCTTTACAGGCTTACAGACCACAGGGATGGCATGCTTGGTTCTCAAAGCAGAAGAAATATTTTAACTTAAAAAAAGTAAAGATGGAAACGGGATAAAAAAGCAGTGCTCAAAACCTGCTAGGAAACTCTAAAGTATTTATAAAATCAAGTAGTAATCACACTTTTTTATTTTAAAATATGGCATTTATCAATAATAATACAAGGCATTTATAGTAGTCCTATAATGTTATTTATATTATTTGTTATATTTTATGATTTATAGCACTATAGTTATGTGAGTTATCACAGTGTTTCCATGTACAGTTCCACAAAACCTATTACTGAGTTTTCTATCTTGAATTTTTTTTAGTCATAGCTCTACTGCTCTATGCTTTTAATTAGGGAAGTCATATGTTTTACATTACGTGGCTTGTAAGAATAATAGTTGCTTCCATATTCCCATTAAGCTCTAAAAGATTATCTAACAGCTTTATTTACAGGGTTATTTCATTCTATGTCCCTATAAAGAAGTAGAGCTGTTTATCTATTTCTCTTCTAAAAGGACTCTTTCTCCCATAGAAGGAAAACTACAAGACATTTCAAGCTGGATATTTAAGATAGTTCTAATTATCTCTGCTTGTCACAGTGAAAAACATAACTGTTAAAATTCAATAATGTCCTAAACTATAAATGATCCCTACCAAATACGAAGCAATGTTTTCCTCTTTAAAACAAACAAATTATAACTATGGAGAATGTTTTAAAATTATTCTGCCTATCCTGCAGCCATAATCTTTGCTAATATAATTTGGCACAGGCTCACTGAGTTAAGCACATTCACTCCAACTGATGATTTGCTCCTATCTGCACATAAAAGAAAGTCACTTTTAATTTGTTAAAAAACCCCAATGTAATCCTGAAAATTTGAATCGCTCTTTTAGCATCAGGAAGTTAACAGTGCACATCTGGAGGACAATTTTATCCCACCAATGTCTGTAATATGTGACAAGACTCGGTGCATTGTTGCAACCTTCCATCAATCTGGCAGTAATCAAAAATGGTTCCACCTAGAAAGTCCAGTCCGTCTGTTGTTCTTGAACATTACAAATATCAAAGTGTTGCTACACGTTGATGAACTCTACCAGTATGGAAGGCAAAGGCGTGCGGCTGGTTGAGTTAGCGTGCAGACAGTGATGCACCTAGGAGGAACATAAAAAAGACTTTGTTGGTCATTTTTCTAGGACCTGGGAGATAAGTGGAGTGCCCAAGTGTGTTCTCAGTGGCAGTGACTGGCATGTTTGGGAGGTGCTGTATTGTGCCAGTCCCCTTCAATATGGACATCAATGAGAACTCTAGCTAAGAAAATCTTCATGGTGGAGACTTGCCCAAGAAACCACTTTGAATAAAATGGTTAAGAATGATCATATGCTAGTAAAGTCAATGAGCTAAGACCCTAAGGCCATGTCACATGTCAGTTTATATACTTACAGCAAAACTCTCTTGCCCCTGAAAACAAGGTGGTTGCCTCCAGATTTTCCCCTGGAATGGTCCCTTGACCTATGTTAGTGGTCTAAGTAAAGGTCTTTTTGAGAGGGTGTTACCAGGCCCAGGGCAAGGCCAGAAGTATGACAGTTGTTAATTGCCAACAACTAAACACTATAAGTGATCACATGCCTGTCATTAGGTCCACACATTGACCACCTTTGTTTTGCTAATGGAGAGGAATCTTGTGCAGCCAACACAAAAAGAACACCTCTTTGAAGAGGAAACGTAAAGCTTTTACAGTGCTTCTATATTATCACAGTCTTGGCTGCTAGGATAGGAAGTGCTGCCATCAAAGAGGGGGTGCTGCACTGTGTCCTCCCAATCTCAGCTGTTCAAAGAATTGCAAGGTTACTGCTCATACCAATTAGCACTCAGCACCATGTGGCCCCATGGCCAATGAAACCGACTCTGTCCACTCTGTCTCCAAAACCTTTGCAGGGCCAATCTCTGTGTCCAATATTTTCAGTGTTATAATGTCCCTTGGCAACTTATCACATAGTATTATATGGATTCCTGCAGAATTGAAAACCTCAGCACATGATTTGCTAACGGATGCAGATTAATGAGGAGTATTGTGTTACAGGAATGTAGGTAGAAAAGGACATAGATTTCAGAGTCTAATAGAAAAAAAGTTGCATAAGACATACAAAAATCAATTATTTCTTCATCAACAGAACATTTCACAAGTATTTTGGCTGAAGGGTTCTGCAAGGGCTGATTTAGATTTATTCAAGGCATGAGAAAGGAGGATAACCTTTGATCTTTTTGAGTTTTCTTGCTGAACAAACTCTTTTTAAACATTCTTTTCTGCCTCGTGCAATTATTAGAGCAAAAGAGCAGCAGTTATCTCTTTGCAGAACCAGAAGAACAATATTCAGGAACATGTCTGAAAGACTAGGATTTTACCAAAAAAGAGAATTTCAGTAAAATCAACCGTCTTCTTTTTAATTAAACCCTTTGTAATGTAAATGATAAAACAAGTATTCCTTTAACACTGAAGTCAGAGCTTTTAGAATGGACTTTGGCCAATCAGATATCTAATAAAAATGTGAAGCTTATCATTATATTTAGGAATCTTAATGTCTTAGAACAAATTAGCATTTGTGTACGCTAGCAATGGTAATTTCATGCCCTTCTGAAAACTGTTTTGTGTTATTTCCAAGACCACTGGGTCTTAACAAAGGCATCTCTTATAGGACAAGGTTCTCAACTATCCTAGGGAGTTCTTCACTTCATCAAGTGAAATTACAGAGAAAGGACTGAAATTGTATAGTCAAGTAGTAAACAATAAGGAAAATCATATCAGAAATACTGAAGCAGATGTTAACAAAACTATTGTCAGAATCGAATGTCAGTGCGAGAGTCAAAAAAAGGCCCAGTGTCCTCAGTGACCTTTAAATCAAAGGCAGTGTAGCCCAAATGTGCCTCCAAATGATGGACAGGTACCTCCACCCAAAATGACAACTTTCAGTGCTCTAGCCTGGCAGTCACCAACTGGTGAGACTCATGGGTTTTGCTTGTAATGTCAGAGGGTCCAGATACAGTCAAACTGAAAGGAATAAGATTCACCCAGATGCTGAATGAGTTGGCTGATGTGATTCTAAGTCTGTTCTGAATCATATATGAAATCCATGATGTGTGGAAAAATTACTAATAACTGGGAAAAGGCTAATGGTGCTCCCATTTTAAGAAAGACCAGAGACAGAACTTAGGCCGAGTATGTCTGTCAGCTTCATCTCTGTTCCTGGAAAGATGGTGGAACATGCCCCTAGTAATTCAATGTCAGCATGGATGGCAAAGTTGTTAGGACTAGTCAGTGTGCATCCAACAGGGACAAATCATGTTTGATCAGCTTGACTGCCTTCTGTGATGAAATGACCATATAAGAAAACAGAGGGAAAACAGTGGATGGATCATATTTTGACTTTAATACAGCCTTTGACACGACCTCCCGTAGCATTCTCATTTGGAAATTGAGGAATTATGGGCTGGATGGGTACAATGGCAGGAGTGTTGAAAACTGACTGGAACTATTGGGCTCAGAATACATCGACTTTGACGTCCAGTTTGTGGCTAGTCAGGACTGCTGTATTCCAGAAGCTGATGCTTGGGCTGATATTGTCCAGTAATCTCATCATTGGGATGAGGAGTCAAAGTGCACCCTCAGCAATGTTGTGGACTTTATTAAATTAAGGGGTCAGAATGATGTGTCAAACAATAGCGCTTCAATCCAGAGTGTATTGAGATCTTGAGGACCAGACCAACAGAAGCTTCCTGAAGCTCAAGACAGACAAATACAAGGTTTTGATACTGACCCTGACCTGTGGGCCGGTGTTCTGTCCCAGCCTCAGCCTGTCCCTGTCCCCAGAGAGGTGCCCAATACTTGGGGCTGGGGCGGTCCCCACGGCTGCCCTGCTCCTTGCTGGGGGTGGGACAGTCCCAGACTGTCAGACTCTGCCCTGCCACCACTGCAGAGCCCCCAGGGCGATTCTGGCCCACACTGCACCCGGACAGTTTTGCAGCCAAGATGGGGTAAGCCCACACATCAGTCCAGGGGTGCAAACCGTGGGGTGGCAGCTGGGAACCAGCAGCGCCTGAGCTGCCACTGTGCATCCTGCCTGCACATGACACTGGAGCTGGTTTCTCTACTACAGCTGTATTTGTCACGGAGCTTTTAATAATGCTCCTCCAGAATTTGTGAGTCAAATCTGAGTGAAGTGAATGTGAAACACAGTTTTCTTGCTAAAAAAGACTTCAGGAAAATTATCCAGGAGGCAACTATGGAAAGTCAAGTTATTACTTTATCTGTTTATATTTACACACAGCAACACCTATTTGTCTTTTTTATTTCATCAGTTGCGGTTTGTCATAATTTAATTGTCATGGACAAAATTTCCCTCTGGTGTTTTATAACCCCTCACACAATATTTTCTGATGATGATCCAAAGCCTAATAGTGTTTTTAAGGTGAGATATAGGCTTGGCTGTCCATGTCTGAATTTATTACTTAATAGATTATTGGTGGCTCTGAAAGGTTATACACTGGGGTGAAAATTCATATCTAAATATATATATATATGTGTATATATATATAAAAGGAACAGCTGGAATCACCATGATGGTCAGTGAAATGAGAAATGAAATCAACTTCTATCCAACACACCTGTGTGCCACAGGCAAGTCACTCAGACACAGACAAAAGCCGATGGGCAGAACTTCCCGTGGGCTGCTGTCAAAAAATGTGATGCAGAGTGGAGAGCGATTGAGAAGGAGAAATCACAGCCCAGCACCCGAGGAAGCAGGAACAGCCCTGGCACCAGCTGCCTGTCTGCAGGCTGCCAGCAGAGCAAGGCGAGCACAGATTAGGTTTGGTACATGAAGTGCAGCAGACGGAGCGTGGACGTGGTGCTGACTGCAGGTCAGCATCACAGCAGTCAGGGTGGGCCACCTTACAGTCCCCAGGGCCGGGGACGCGGAGGTCAGACTGCGTTAGCAAATGGGCAGGAAGAGATTAATATAAAAGCATTTGCCTACCTGCAAGAGGTGAAAGACTCTTGATTTCTACCATGTACTGGTATTACAGGCTATTAGAGGTTTCTTTCATGATTTATGAGTAACAGATGTTATTAAATGGAAACACTACATGAAAAGCTAGAGAATTCTTAAAACGCCCCTTTTCTCATTTCACTTTCATTTTAGCGATGGGTTCTTAAAAGCTAACCACAGCATATGTAGAGGCTCTGCCGTTCTGGGACATGATGAGAAGAAAGTGATGTTGAAAGGAACAATTAAAGCATTCTGAAAGTCATTTACTTTCACAAAATTATGGGAGGATTTTCATTTTTGGCAACTGACACAAAGAATTCTATTACTTTTTATGTATTTTGTCTCAGGATTAACCCTCTGTTTTTTCACATGCTTCTTAGAGATCTTTATACAGCAATAAGGAGGGGGGTCAAGCCTGCCTCCAAGAGTGAAACAAATACTTCTCAGTATTTGGGGAAGGGATTGCCAGAGTCAGGACATTTTAAACTTTTATCATTATGCTTATTAAAGACTGCAGACTGGCCAGATTATTAATTGCCAGGTGCTACTCATCTCTAGTCTTGGTTCTACTGTTATCAAATCTGAGAGCAGGAGATACTTGCAGCTTACAAACCTAAAATAGCTCAAAAGTGTTGGTAAAGATATACTTGCTCTGAAGGTACATAAAGTGCTCTTTGTCAATTTTACTCCACAGTGTTAAGTGACATATTGCATACGGTACTTGACAGCCCTGTTAAAACTTAGTTTAAAAGTAACTAAAAGACTGAGAATTTGGCTGCTTGTTACGAGTGCTACTTCAGCTTTCATAACATAAAAAGAGGAGGCTTCCAGAGGTACCAGATCAGACCCCTTTATGACAGAGGCAAAGCTGATAAATGCATTTTAATTTAATATTCGTTTCCTCTCTTTACTGGTGACAAGTCTGGAATGCTGACGGCTGGAAGAACAATTAAGTTTGGACCAGAGCTATGGAAATAAAGATGTTCACAGGGTAATCGCTGACCTGCCAATTCAATAGGAGTGGGAAGAACTGTAAAAAAGCCTGAATTATTATGGACCAAGAAATTGTGTTTTCTGTACTGCTCTTGAGTGAATTGTTGGAAGCCATTTTTTCAAAATAAGTTTGAGTTTTGCCCTTGTCTTTAATGCAAATAAGTTCAGGCCCTCTTGATATATTTTAATTTTTCACAATATTAACAAATTACATGTTTTTAACTGAAATTTTGAAATCTTGGCTTCATTGACATCAAGGGAGAAATTTCACTGATAATGGTGGGGCCACCGTTTCACCCACCTCATTCCACTCTCTTGCTGATCTCTTCTCTCTGGGATCCAGTGACAGGATTTGTGGGAATGGTTCAAAACTGCACCAGGGTAGGTTCAGACTGGACATTGGAAAGCATTTCTTTACTGAGAGGATGCTCAAACACTGAAACAGGCTTCCTAGAGAGGTGGTCAATGCCCCATTCTTGTCAGTGATGAAGAGGCATTTGGACAGTGCCCTTAATAACACATTTGAAGTTTTGGTCAGCCCTGAATTGGTCAGGCAGTAGGACTAGATGATCCCTGTAGGTCCCTTCCAACTGACATAGTCTATTCTATAATAAAGGACACAGCCAAAAGGTTCCCCTGGATTACACCAATCTGGATTGTTCACTGGACCACATTATATTTTATAACGAATCTTCACTCACTCTTAGATACACTATTGAATGTGGCACAACCTGGGAATGGAAGAGCTGGGATGTACATCGTGGGTATACGATTTATTGTTAAAAGCAACAGTACACTGTCATTAGCAACAAGCTTACTCAAAACCACATGTTTCTGGTAAATCATTTTATCCTATAATCAGTTGAGTTATCTTAAACTGAAGATGAAAGTCATCCCAAATTCCTGATTTGTTTTTAATTTTTTTTTTTCATTTGGGCTACATTACTTCAGGTAACTTGTATCAGATACTGCACGATGTAACCTGACATGATATAATGCAGCATTCCTGAATACGGGGAAAGCTGAATGTTATTTCAGCTGTTGGGTGTATTTTTGGATAGTAAATTTTATAGTCAGTGTTTGTGCAAGAACAAATAGAGAACAGAAGACAACTACTTGTAGACTGTGAAATGTTCTCAGTTTCAGAAAGAGCGGCTGTGGATATTTCCGATGTACTGTGATCTGTAACACACATATTTTGAAAGTACCTGTGCTATCTACACTTGCCAAAAATACCATGGAATCAAAATAAAATATCTTCATGCTTAAAATAAAACAAAGGAAACAATATAAGGCAATGTTACAACATCACAATATGAATAGCCACGTAAAATAATGATAGAAGCAGGTAGGAAGAAACAGACATTGTCATCTGCAAGAACTGAAAGAGGGTGGGGGTCAAAGATGCCAGGATTATTTTGTGTGGTCAAAGAGGTTACCCTTAGACTGAATTCAGGGAGTATCTAGTGGCTATCTGGATATGTTTCCTAAAGCAAGTTCTGTTAAACTTGTATATACTCCTGAGGAAAAAGGGGGATGCCCCTTAATAATCAGTTCATTTAAAACTAGATTGTAAACTGTAGGGAAGAATTTTAGACTGGCAGGGGAGTGTAACATACGACCTAATAATCAGCTTTCCATCTCTAGTTACTCTCACTCTGTGACGGCATGTTTCAGGGGACTCGAAACAAGATACCAGTCTCTCGCATTGAGGGCACTGGACGCTTATGTGTGGGATTTTTTGCCATTGCTCTGACAGTAAGGTGTTATTTCAGTAGAGGTGGACCAACAGAGTAACCAGATGTGAGTTCAGTGTAAAATACCACAAAAATCCTGTTAAAAGGTTGGCAGAGGGAAAAGGCACATGTACTTACACACCTCAGGATCTGTGTTTAAATATTAGATAAATTTTGGAGCATGGGATGGGGCTGAGGAATTCTGAGACTGATTACAAGTTATGGCCTGCTTCCTGTTTCCATTGAAGTCAAAGGCAAAAATCCCGTTGATCCCATGGGAACGTATGCTATACTTTCCCACTCCATAGCTTTAATATTTTAATGGATTTAAACATTTTTGCTTAAAAAAGTCACACTCATGCTGACAGTTTAGACACCCAATTTCTTGAAGCTTGATGTAATTTGAAATAACCCAGATGTGAAAACCTCTACAAACGAGATTTATAGAGGAAACAAAATTTTAACCTTAATGTTGACAACTCTGGTGATACCACTAATATCAATAGAGGGAAGAAAAGTTATTTTTTGCAGCTCTGTAGGGACAAAGCCATTCAACTACTCCCGTCTGAAAAATGACTCCCACTAGGACTTCAAAAGATACTGGTCACAACCTCACATACATGAGGATTCATTAGTGCTTCTCAGTAGTTGTCCCTGAACTATTTTTATGCAAAGCTGTGAGTTCAGAGGTCACACTGTACATCATGCACAACATATTGGGGAGCTTTCAGAAGCGTAGGTATAGTCGAAGAGTTATGTCTTGTCATATTACATGACTCTTAACAGTATGTAAGGAAAGCCATGTTAGCCTCTCTATAAAGCAGACTTACAAAGATCTAAGACATTTGTGTTTTCCAGCAACTCTCACCCAAAGCTCAGTTTTTCTTTCAAATTTAATTTCATGATATTCCTGGGCCAAAATAAGCTTCTCTCTGGACAAGAAGAGCTGAATACAGTTATTTCTTGCACTGAAGAAAGCCACTAAATTAACTAAAAGCCAAAGTGATTCTTGACCTGTCCCCCTTGGGATGAGAGTCTTGTCCTGTGCTCCTATTTAATGGGCCAACTTAAAATCTTTATCACTGATTTTCATATGCTTTTCTTTACTCTTCCATCACCATTCAAAAATTACATTTTGGAATGCCTAATTGTTTTTACACATTTGCCTTTTGTTAGCAGTGAAATACCAACCAAATTCAGGAGTCACATGTCCCTCTGCACTTTTACCCAAGTAAAACAGAGGGACCTACCCCAACAGAGTTGTCTCCATGTAAATCTTGTGTGTTTTTATCAGTTAAAGGCTTTGTACGAAACCTATCAGAAGAAGCTGCTGAGAAAAAACCAAGCCAATCCTAAAAAAGTCCAATCCTTCCAGAGACTTGGAGCACGTGGTGAGGTGAAGAGGGGTGCGTTGGCTTTCTGTTCCCACCTCTCAGAAGTGGCCTTTCTTTCCTCATGTCTTTCCTTGATTCAGAAGGTCACTGGGTCAAGGTAAATAACAGCAGACACAAGCGTTGCTCTTGGGACAAGTATGCTCATTGGATTATTCTTTTATATATTACTACCCTTTTCCTGCTGTGGTGTCAATAGCTCTCTTGTGTAAGAAAATCCAGCTTTCTCTAATCTATGTGGTAAAGATAATCTTCCTTTGCGATATATCCCTCTTGGAGAAGTGAACAGGGAGGTGCTGATTTCTTTTCTGTGGGATCCAGACATAGGACGCTTGGGAATGGTTCAAAGCTATGTCACGGGAGGTTCAGACTTGACATTAGGAAGAATTTCTTTACCAAAAGGGTGGCCAAACACTGACATAGGCTTCCTAGAGAGATGGTTGATGTCCCAAGACTCTCAGTGATGAAGATGCATTTTGACAGTGCCCTTAATAAAGTGTTTGAAGTTTTGATCATCCCTGAACTGGTCCACCAGTTGGACTAGGTGATCTTCCAAGTGATCTGTTTATTCTATTCTATTCTATTCTATTCTATTCTATTCTATTCTATTCTATTCTATTCTATTCTATTCTATTCTATTCTATTCTATTCTATTCTATTCTATTCTACTCCATTCTATTCCTGTTCTGTGCCGTTCTGGGCTGTTCTGTTCTATATAGTTAGTAGTTACAGAAATAGCTATCATATATAACGAACAAAGAACAATAAACACGACCATTAGGTGAAAATATGAGGCACAGTTTGAAAACAAGCCTTTGTTCATATGGGCATAGCTTTGCCTGTAGGAATCAGTCTCAATCAATCAATTCTTTATGCTCATATTAATCCATAATAATATAATTCGGACATGTTATACGTACAAGACAAACATGCAGGCAAATAGCAGGAAATAATCATTTGGAGGCCTCTTTAAAAACTCTGTTCATAAAGAAAGAAAGTCTGACATTTTTAAAACGCTGCAGGAATTAGATAATTAGCTCCCACTGCATTGTAATGACATTTGAAAAACTAATTCCTTTAGATCTCTTAGAAAATGGCAGATAGCCATAATAATAGAAAAGGAGGAAGAGACAATGATTAAAGCTGAGCAAATGTTTTGGAAGAAGTTAAATTTTGTTGAAGCAGATGTCTTCCAGAAATGTATCTGTTTCAACAACATTTTTATAGATCCAAGGCTTTCTGAGTATTCCAACAAGCAAACAGGAGAAAGATCAAGATTAATCCTCACATTTCATTGTTTCAGATGTTGGAAAGTCAAAAGGCACAGGTTCAGATTCTTAGTCCAACTCACAGTAAAATATCTATCCCAGATCACAACAGAGAGAAACAAATACAAACACACAGTGGAGTCAAAATAACCCTTTCTGTAAAACCATTTCTGGTTTTGTCTCAAAACCTAATATTGCTTCATCATTTTATTTTGTGAAGTTTTCAGTAGGTTTGTGATTTGTTCCAAAATAGAATCAGAATTTAAAACCTTGAAACTTACTGAAAAATGGTGTTTGTCTTCCAGGAAGCTTTGCATGCAGTATGTATCCAGTATTTTTTTACTATGTTATTCATGTCACACTTTCTTTATCTCATGTGAAATTCTGTTGTTTTGATTGTACTAGATAAGCCTGCTCCCACTCTAGAGGAAGAATGGGAATGGAAACAGTCATCACTGCAAGTTTTAACTTATTCCTACAAGGATATTGTAGGCAAGACTCTACATGTGTAAAGGTATAGAGAGAGCCACAAGCCCTTAAAAGGCCGTTGTTTCCCATCATTATCTTCTGTCACGAAAGCACGTGTTCTTCACAGAGGCTGTCTCTGAAGTGTTGAACTGATTTAAGCTGGCCATGTTGGCAGCGTTTCCTTGCAGGGATTCATTCATTGTCTCGGCAGTCAGTGTAATGCGCTTTGCTGTGGCAGCTCTAAGTGGCAGTAATTGGGTAACTGCCTCAGCCAATTCCTACCCCAGACCTGATTTAGACAAATATGTTAAAGCAGGAACTTTCCCAACATGTTCCATTCTCTTTTCCCTCCTATCCTTCAGGTTTTTGTAATAAACACTTTTATGAGTGAAGACAATGAGGTCTTGTGTTCTCACAATGGGTACTTTTGCCAAGTGCATCTCATTTTGTTAAAAGCTTAAAAGACTATTTTAAGTTTCTATCTTTCTGGTAGAACCAGAAGTTGAATCAGATACTGAAAAAATTAATATGCCTGAACAAATACACTCCTGAGTCATACTACACTTCTCTCTTAACTCATTTTCTTGTCTTAAGTCTCTTCTAAACCTTTGGAAAAAACTGTAATGAAAAATACCACATTTTGGACATGCTGACACCATGCAATCAATGCTGTTGCAAAGACCCTGAAATGTAGAGACAATGTCTGCTGTAGAAACAGAAACTGTAGAGATGCCTCAGCCTGTCACTACATCATAACTCAGAGATCACTAACTTTGTCTGTACTGCTCTGAAGAAAAACGTAGGGTCTCTGCACGGGCTGGGATAACTGCTGGCTCATGGATCTTGTCTCCATAGCACCACTGGGCATACCCACTATCTCCTTGCCTTCTCCCTTACGCCTCCAGTGTATCTCATTTTAATAAAGTACTACTGAATAGGACTATATATACAACTCTCATATAACTTTATAAGTTGCACTTATAGATGATTTATTTTCTATGTGGTTTTGATAGTCAAATAATCAACAAACAAACAACTGAACTAGCAATAGCTCAATTTTCAAGTGATATTGCAAAATAAGTAGGTCCCAAAAATACTGAGAAAAGTAAGTGTAGTGATTTCCGACAGGAAAGGACAGCAATTCTTATCAACTGATGTATTGAAATGGCCTAAAATAATGTAACAGTTTCTGAGAGGAATAAAGAATATAAAAGATAAATAATCAACTACAAAGGAAGAAACCTTTTTGCCTTATAAACTGTTTTTCATATATGAAAAGACCACAGAATTATATTGATGTAGTGTGTTAGAATTCAATTTTAATAAAGCACTTGATATTCTATGTCACAAAATCTAGCCTGACATATTTACCCAAGCCAATCTGAATTATTAAAGATCTAAATGTAGATTTAGAACTGGCTAAATCAGCAAATAAAGGATTATAATAAAGAAGAAATATCACATTGGAAGAGACAGGAAGTGAGATTGGCAATTGACCTTGCTGAATGTGTCCATCTAGAAGTTGTGGTTCAGAAAGCATGATGAAATTCTGAGACAGTACTCAATTGGTAGAGGTGTTAGTACTACCTGGAAAGTGAAGGGCAAGGGGAAGCAAACTTTCTGTTTGGATACCTGTAAATCTCAGGGGAAAAAAATTAATTTCATGCAATAAAGAGTAAGAAAGAAATCTAGAAAAATTAGTGCAGCTTGTAAACATTTTTAACAGCAAAATAGACATAATCCTACAAAGTGCTATGCAGTACTTCTGAAGCTGAAGGAATGGATGAATGAACAAACAAACAAATGAATGAATGAATGAACAAACATTCTTTGGTTTGTACCTATGAAGACGTACCAAAGATGAGATGTGGCCTCTGTAGGCACCTGGGCTGCAGTGTCTTCTGTAACTTTATGGTAACTCAAGGTTGCTGACAGAAGAAAAATAAACATGACTCACATATAACTTAAAATAATAGCCCTAAATGTGTTTATCTTGGAGAAGGAGCTGAATAACTTTCCAAGGCCTGATAACTTTCCATGACAGTCCAGGTAAGGGCATGAACAGTGGAAAAGGAACTGTTGAGGGAATTTGAAGATAAAACCAAGACTGAAGGATTTAGATTAAGTATCTCAAAGCCTTCTCACAGGGATGTTTACTAGTCTGCAAAGGAGTCAAAGTTACATTAAATTGACAGCTTTAAACATTGACTGAACAGAAACTGAGACTAAGACTTCAGAAAATGCATGCTTTAAGTCAGGCCTCTGTAAGCATATTTAGCTGATAAACCACATTTATAACTTTTTGTGTCTGTTAAAAGTTGCTTTGATTTCAGTTCATCCATGGAAACCTCATTGTGTTCTCTCACTTGTATCTGCTTCTCTCCCTTGTCCCTGCATCTCTAACCATAAGAAAAGGACACAAGTATTTCTATGCCGGAAAATACTGCTATTGTCCTCTGTTCCTAACACTTGAAAAGCTGAAACTTGCACAGCAGAATATGTGTCTGGACAAAGTCCTTCCTAGAAATTGTTCCATACAGTCAAGGCCACCTTGACTCAACCATCAGAAATCTCCTGTTCCCTAGGTTGTTTTTAATGTTGGGCTTTTCACCATTTTCATGGCAGACTTTTTTTTTAATGGCTTTTAAAGTAGATTTATCATTTTATTCATCTCCATGTTTATCTCACAACAAGGTCAACTGAATGGTTTTGTGAATTTTAAGCAAGTTCTTCACTTCACCAAAGGTTATCCTGAGTGCCTTATTGTATTGATGTTAGAAGAAGGGTGTAAGGGCTGAGCAAATATTGGTGTTTGTTCTCTCCATTAATTGATTTTAGCATCCCATTCACCATATCACTTTATATCAGTTAGTATCATTGGTGATGCTTGCTCTGCCTTAAACAACAAAGATCAGCCACTATCTTGTCATAAAAAGTTCACACTTACAAAAACTTCCAAGATGACATTTTAGCATCTTGTATAAAAGCACAGAATTTTTTTTTTAAATTAAATTATTAATTCTTCTTAAACTTATATTTATTTTTAAATTAATACCTCTCTGGTACATCTTACTTAAAATTTGTTGATTTCTAACTTATTATAGGCAAGTATAATCAATCACCCAAATCACGCATAGTCACAGATGACTGTGGTTTGCAATAAGATCTTGGAAATCTTTACATTTTCTAAAATAATATTTATTTTTAATATCCTGAACAACATGTATTTCAAGTGGCAGAAGTAAAGTGCCTGGGATATATATAGTAGAAAGAGTTGAATTTCAGGCAAAGATGGCTAGAACAGATGAATGAAAGTAGCACAGTGGAATTAAGTGCTGAGAGCTGCAGTAATGTGATGCTTCAGGCTTTTCCTTCTGTGTCTACATGTCTTCTAAAGTCTACAAAGCCCCTGCTCTGGGCTGGACAGCCTTGTTTTCAGGCCCGTAGTCTCTTGTCTTAACCCCAGGTAAAGGTGATGTCAGGATGGTCTTCTAGGCATACGGGTTTCCACCCATGCACATGTACATACACACACACGTGCGGGAAATGGAGCCACAGTCAGGATTAAGATGAGCTCAAAAAGCAATTAAAATAAGCAATGGACCAGTGGAGAAAGAATTAAAACAGATTTAACTCCATTTGCCTCACCAATGACAAATGAAACACATCCAAGAACCTAAAAAGGAAAAATTAATAAACAGTTATTTGCATCCTACAAAAGAGTAGTGTTATATTCTTTTATTTTTAGTCAACTAACTTGCGTTGGGGAGGAGGGAAGGGAGGATCCTACAGCTATGTTTCATCTGGTACTTATTTTATTCTCCTTCCTGCTAAGCCTGAAGAGGCACAGCCTGGCTGCTGGAGGGACTGTCTCTGTAGCCTCTGTTTTTCTCATGCACCTTCTGGAGATCCTTTGTACTACTCACTGGAGAAGCTCTAATCCACCTTGAATATGGCTTGTATCTTTAAAGTGGCTCCTGTTATTTCAGCTATCTTTTCCTGAAACAAGAGCTCTGCTGCTTCTTGATGCTCACATTAAATGAAGGGCAACTATTTTGCCACCACATTCAACCTCCTGTGCAACAGTATTTTACAGCCACTATGCAGATGGCTTCCCACAATTCTGATAAAATGTATGCAGCTACAGCCAGAAACTTGCATTTCGTACCTGATGCTAATAAAGATGCTACATATTGAAAATCTCTCCAATTCCATGGTGCCAGTTTTCCTCTGTACAGATAAATCACTCTGCAGTGCCTTATATATGTCAAATACCTTACAATGGGAATAGTGTTTACTTCACAGATGAATAAATCCAGAAGTATTTGACAAGTGCTAATATAACATGAGCCATGGAATATCCTGGCACAGAGGATTCACCATTGCTATTAAATACTGCACAGCCTACTGTCAGCAAAACGTACTCTTGCATAGGTAAACCTTGCCAGGAGTGAACAGCTCTACTAGAGGCATAGTTATGAACGTAAGTTCATATGCCTCAGTTTGTGGGCAATGGAAAATAATCAAAGATCGCCTCTCATAAAAAGCCATGTGCATTGCAAACTACACAAAACTTTTGAAGCGCTGAAGACATTAAATGTCACCACCAGCAGGGTGTACATGTTAGTCCGATAAAAAGCATACGTTTGCCTGCAGCCCAGTGAAGTGAACAGTGCTGTGAATTTGGCAGGTACCTCTGTCCTGCTGACAAGGAGCACAGCCGACATCTCTCACAGCAATTCCCACCAAGCAGGGAAATCAGGAAGAGGAGTTGAGCTGAGCCCACCTTGCACCCAATCCCGGGGGCCTGAAGGCTTTTTTTACAATTTCAAGACCCTAAACGTTCCATAGACCTGCAGTCTATGAGGCATCTCTCAGTAATTCGATGTAAGTTTGGCTATTCTTCAACAACTCTGATATGAATAAATTATTCCTAGAAACATCCACTTTCAACCTTAGACAGATATTAAGAGTTGGCGCCTTGGTTCATTCTCTTCAGGCAATCTTATAGAGTCATGCTCTCCTCTGAGTCACGGGCCTCAGTGAAGCTGTCTTCCACAGATGCATCTTTTGACCAAATGTCTGAATAGACAATGTTTTCCACAGCAAAAGGATGCTTGGGTCAAGTACAGTAATAAAAGGAGTAAAAATGTGATCGTCTAACAGTGCCAAAAGAACCACAAGTAGAAAACAACACCTTAAGCTTACAGAAATAAATGTTCATTTTTATATGCTTGGTTTGCTGGAAACAATATATTGGAACAGTAAAATTCTAGCTAAATCAGCAACAATCCCACATAATTTTTTCCTGCAAGTAGAAGAAAGCACAACTGAGTGTCACCTATGTTATAATAGAATTAGTGCCCAGTTTAACATACATACCTAATAAGAAACAGATTTTCACATATTCTTTCTTACTGTCTGTGGCTTTCACGTAGCTCCATTGCTTCATGTTTCTACAAAAGTGACTAAAATACATGTTCTTTTTCTTCCTTATGGGAAATAAATCTCCAAGTTTTCAATCTCAGGTTATGCTTATCTGGTCGTGCATTGAAAAGATTGAGCTTCAGCCTGAGGATAGGACACCATACCTTCCTTTTCAAACCTTACATTTTCTTGACATTAAACCTGCTAGGATGTCATATGACAACCTAAGGTTAATAAGCCACTTCCTTACCATTTGTGCCTCTTTAGGAGATTGGAGACAAGTCTCCTGGCTTTCTTTTGGAAGTAGAAGTGAACAAGCACATACAAAAGAGCAATTCCTTAGGAAAAATGTGTTGTACACGGATTAATGTGGTGTGAAATCACATTATGTGCAGAAACTATTGCTCCCTGCTGGCGAGGAGTGATTTCAGTTTACAGAGTTTTTACAAGGAGGAAGAAAAAGTGTTATTTGCAAACACTTTAGCACACAGGTTTTGAGAAACTGAAAAACAGTAGCTTTTTGACTAATTACCTTTCACATGAACAAAATCCAATCAGCATTTGAGTTATAGATACTTTTTATATTCCTGCAGCAGTCACGGACTTGGAGGGCTCAGGTCTGAAATGTTGACCGTGTATTCCCGTAGGGCATGAACTGAAGCATGAGATTCATGTTGAAAGAGAACTAGGTTTTTTTTCCCTTGTAGATGGAGGACAGCTTAAAGTACTTTTTTGACTCAGAGGCAAGCTTTGAATTTTGCAGGCATAGCAGAACATTAATTTCATATCACATGGGAAATAAATTGAAACAAGTTTGTCTTAAAGTACCTTCTATTTATTGTTTACACTTAATTTTTTTAAAAATTATTATTTAACATTTTCTTACTATGATCCATTGTCATACACTCCACAATGACCAAATAACTGGAGAGAGACCTCAGACACCAGCCTTCTGCAGCAATAAGTGCATGACTTCCAACCCAACATTCAAAGTATGGAGTTCCTTAAGATGTGCTTGTGGAAGCCACATGAAGACCTTCAGCCTGCAAGAAGGAAGGAAATACTTTTCTCATCCTCCAGATGTCTGAGGTTTCATAAATGCTTTTTGTTCTTCGTTGGGAAGAACCCAAGAAACTTGCAATAGCACTGGGGAGAAAACCAAAAAGCTGCTGATACCAATGTTCTTGGTGTTTGTCTGTGCATGTGCGATGGCTTCAGATACAGGCTCTGAACCATGATAGCTTGGTGCAGGGCAAGCCTGCTCTAGGGCAATCTCACAGTCTGCCCTGAAGGGAAGAGTCCCACCTGATTTTGAGCACTCTCTGTCAGAGCTGATGTACTTCTTCCCAGAAAGTTTTCTGGTATCTATGCATCAACATCTTAGAGGAAAAAGATCTTGATTCAAAATTCAGCTGTGCTCCCACTCCGTCTTTGGAAAGTAATCAATATCAAGCTCTATAATCACAGCACTACTCAGAGCATCAGTCTAAGGATGGAGGGGAAGGCTCAGCAAGACAGTTCAGATACAGCCCAGACCTCCATGGACTCAGTGCCTGCATGAGAAGGAGGGAGTGTATGGGTTTGTATACATCTTTGGGCCCTTCAAAGCAAAAATAAAGCCCAGCTGCCTATTCTGGCTTATATCCATGGCTGCCAGCATTTAAAAAATGTTTTGCAAGGGATTTTTCAGTTTTCCCACACTGAGAGAAGAAGAGAAATTTTTCAATCTGGATGACTTATTTCATTAAAAAGGACAACTAACAAACAGACAAATAAACTGCATGTGTGTGTAAATGTGCTAAGCCTGTGTGAGTGTGTGCACAAGAGAAAAAAAATGGGCACCTTTTCCCTTTGGGTTTGAAGGGGCAGGTGGAGTGGTCAGTCCCCCAGAGCAAGGCAGTGGGTAGGGTCACCTGTATTTCATCTGCGCTCTAAGCAACTGCACAGAGAAAGAATACTGATTGATTTTTTGGTTTTGTTTTACTTTTTGCCTTGTAAGAACTACTGTAAGGATGACAATTTCTGTAAATGAAGGAATTTTTCCAGGAGTTTGAGTAGGAGATACTACTCACAAAGAAGAGTCTGAATTCTGTATTTTTTCCAATATAGCTTCATGTATACCTTCTGCATTAGGCAGAAGATAAAAGAAGTTTTTACAGTGTCCCAGGCTCACCAGTCATATGTAAAATGTGACTGTAATGTTAAACTCATCTTATGCTTGACACATTCATCTATTTAAGACATTTTCTAATCCCTTTAAGGTAGTTTAAATGTTATTAACATACTTTTTCAAATTCACTTATGAATAATATAAACTAAATAGGATTAGGCAATAGGCAAAGGCACTGCTCTTCCTACCTTCCCTCTTGTTGCTGAAATTCTATCCTGTGCTCTTTAATCTTAATAATCTTTTTTTTTCACTTTATATTAACATACACTTAGTGCAATAATATAATATTATAATATGATGGCAACATTCCTAGAAAAGTTTTCATGTTTTATGAACCTCTGGTTTCCTATAGTATAGGTTGCTGTTATAAACTTTTATTTTTAAACCAGGATAAAAAGGAGTACCGTACACAAAATCTGAAAATATCTTCTTGAAATAAAGCTTTTAAAAACTACGCTGGTTGTTCATGCAATTACGTTTGCACAAGACCATTTACCATGTTTTTAGAGCTTGGATTCAAGTAAGAGAAGCAGCTAAAGGTTTTTCGCTAATTATCAGTCTTTCATACAAACAATCTGAATTACTTTTAACTTCAAAACTTGAAGAAACTCTTGAGAGTAGACTTTTTCAAATGTGGATTCTGATTCTACCTGGAAAATAGAGTTTCCAGATGCTTGTGCAAGTAAGCCTTCCAAAGGCATTTCAAGCTCAAAGCAGAGCAGAAAAGAAGACAGATGTGATCTGAAAGTTAAGATAATGCTTGACCTATGTGGTTAAGAGTCTAGTTTGAGCAAAGCCATCTTTGCATAGCTTTGACTGTAGATACTGACCGCTGCTTTGAGCAGAGCTGATTCTAATATGACTCCTACCCTGGCTGTTGGAAGAGTGCTAGATCTTGAGCTCTCAGCATGTTTACGGACTCAGTGAATGAATCTGTATTGCTGCAGAAACACTGCCCTTTCTAGTGAGATTTTATTTTCTGCAGAATTGTGTATTCTACTCCTTTTATATTAAAATAAATCATGTCATTTCCCAATGCAGTCAAGAATCTTTGCTTGTAGGATTAATGCCACTGCAGCTGAGGGAATTGTCTCTTCTGATCCAGGGTTTCGACCACAGTGAAGAAAGCTGCAATTTGAATACTTTTTACTAATCTCATCCATGGTCATCTGAAAATTGTTGCAGAAAGTTCCTTAATACCTGAAAGTTAATACATTATGACCCAATTGCACCACAACTCCTCGACCTGCACACTCTTCAGTGTTAACCTGGGCTGATTCACCTTACACAGCCCAATTCTGCTTAACCTAAAGCAATTTTTTTTTCAGTTGACCTAATGAAGTCTTTTTATTTTCAACCAAAGGTAATATATATTTTGACTTTTTTTAAAAGCCAACTGTTCTCTAGATAGCTAATTTCATTACCTCTTAGTAAAAGAAACTGAGTATTTTCCAATAAGCTCTAGTCCATACAGTTGTGTGTACTTGAAGTACATAACTTACTCAAGATGGGATTTTTTTCTTTCCACTTCATCAACAGCCACATACCTTTTTTTTTGAGCACTTGCCATCTGCTCTTAATTAACAAAAGCAAACAGTGATTGATAGATAGATACTTGTGTCTGGTAATGGTCACAAGTGCGGTGAAAACTAAGAATGGAGAAAACAGATTCCCCAACTGGGAGAAAGTTCTTTATAACCTAGTTTATGTGACTTTAGACCTCCACTGGACTTGTAGGTTTCTTTTCATTTTTAAAGCTGAAAACAGTATTCTACTTCTGTCCTTACATAAGTAAGCAAACTGCTTGGAAAGAAAAAAAAAGTAAACCCCATAGACTAAGATTACCACTATCAAAAAAGAATGTTGATTAAAGACAGAAAGCTATGGAAAAGAGTATGGGTGAAAGGCAGAGGAATGACCTACAATGGAACAAATCAAGGAATTTTACTGAAAAAGTAGTCAGAATAGCAAAGAGCCATAAGAGTATTTTGTCAAGGCTGTGAAAAGCTATTAACTGTTATGTACTGGTCGGTGCAGGATACACACAGTCTTAAAAATTGTACTACTGCAGTTTATGAAGAAAAAAACGAAACCTAATTGGCTAACCAGTATAGAAATTCATAAATCTATAAAAAACCACAAACCCTTGCATGTTAAGCAGAAGAGAGTGAATTACCATAGGACTATAATTGCAGTGCATATAGTAGCACTGTATAATTACAGTGCAGATTGTAGAACTGTAACTATAAAAAAAAGCTTATATTGACTGTGCATTTTTTAGGGGAGAAAAAGGTATCAGTGCACTTCAGCAACAGCGTGGCTGTGGGTTTTGAACTGGACTCTAGCTCTTCAAGTTACTTGTCACCCATTTAATCAATTATCCTTCACAGACAGGGGCAAGTCTTCAATTTCTTTCTACACTGCTAATAAAATATTGTCTAACAAGATAAGGAGTTCCAGTATTTTCAAGAAAGTTATAGGGAGTTTGGAGACAATCCTCTTTGTAGATACCCATAAGGTTATCTTTCCTTTATAGATTGACAAGAAATTAAGCCTTTCATGATAAACTTCAAGGCTGTGAAATATGTTTTTGCTTTGCGCTTGTATGAAAATAAAACCTTTCAAACACTTTTGTAAACAGTGACTTAGTATGCAAACAATGATTTAAAACTTTTTCTTGCTCCAGAAATGAGTTGGACCTAAAGAAATGCCCCTGTTAAAACTTTTTTTAATTTATACATTCTTCAATGTGTTTTGGATACAATAGTATAGCTTTTTTAATGAAAAATCTCTTCCTAAAGATTTTCTGACCAGCTCACCCTACCCAAGACCTCCCCATTAACAATTAAGCTAAAATAAAGAGGCAAAACCTCACCTCTGTACAGTGGTATGGATTTGTTGTTCACTGGAACCAGACATGGTATCTTACTGTAAAACACTTCTGCTTTGCTGAGCACTCTTTGTCATGGCATGCCAGAAGAAGGGAAAGGGGCTATTTTGAGAGAGGAAAGATAAGAAATGTTATTATGTAAATCATATACAAATGTACCTCTGAGTAATTTGACTACCTCCATGATTTTCTCTGTAAGGAATAAATTTTGGTCTGTTCTGTTGATATAATGTTAGTTTGAGTATAACCTAAAGAAATTCAAAGGAAATGCAAAAGTGTAACTGAGAAATTCTATTAAAAAATGTTTTGTACTGACAATTAAAAAGAATTATATTTAATCTTTTAAATTTTTCTACTAAAAAAATATGATTCCTTAATCCATAGTTACACAATAAATTATTTTAGTCAGCTTTAGGTGTTAAAGTCTCAAAAGCACTTCTCAACCTTTTGGAAAATATTGCCCTCTGATAAGAATTCTGAAAATCATCTAAATGACATCACCTTTAAAATTTTCAAAATTTCTATGAGTGCTACCCCAGCTCNGAACATGTCTTGAAAAGTCTAGGAAGTAGCAGCAATAACTCAAGGCATCGCTGTTCACCTCCAATTAATGCCACTTTTTTGTAGCCTTCATCAAACTTTGGACCTATTTTCTGCTGGCAGGTCAATCCCTTTTCCTTGCTATCAGTGCAAATATCCTCATCTCTGTGCTGGGGATGGCAGTTCCCTTTGTGGCAAGCATGCCCAGCATTTTGTACGGGGAGCTAATTGCAAATACCTGAGGATTAACATCAGACCTATGAAGGGAGTGTGATGAGGCCTGGACAATTCTGAGTCATTGATGATAGACATTATTCACACTGACCCCTACCTAGCATGACTTTTGAGTATCCTTTACCTCTTGCATCTCAATAGTTCTTGCAGGATGTAGGTTTGTCAGGTTTTGAGACTAAATCAACTGCCGAAACTATCAGGGAGGTAGTTTTACCCAAATGTCACTGCTTTTTTTCCACCTCTGCCAAAAGTATCAGGTACTGATGTCAGCAGGATTCCTGCATTTTGGAGGAATCTGGTGGACGACTGTGACAATTCCGATTATAAATCTCACAGATGTTTCCTCTCCAATATCCAACACCATAAGAAAACACAGGGATGAACATAAACACCGACTAATATGGTTCTTTTTCTCACACTTCTCCATTACGTAACATTAGCAGTAAGAGCATCAAAAAAGCTGTTATATACATTTTCTAACCATGAATACCTTGATGTAATGAGACCAAATCATGATGATAAAATGAAAAAGCAAACAGGTAGATTAAAATAAACTGTTCTTTAGTAAAATTGAGTTCATTCAAAATTATATTATATTCACTACAATGCAAAAAATATTTTCTGTGGACATTTATATTGATGTATTTCAACAACAGCATATTCCCTAAATTTGCCAGTTACAGGGAAGAACGATGTAGTTTCATTTAAATCCTGAAACACTTTAATGCAATTCATATGATGCCTGTGAAGCATCATTACAGCTTGCCAGTTCAGAGCAAATCCCTCTCTTTGAACACCTTGTTGTGATGAGAGCTGCCTGCCAAGAAAGCTCTCAACAGATGGATTGAAGCTCTGAAGAATGTCTTTCTTGACTTAGAGATGTCTTTGACACCACTTTCACAGTAAGACTTGTAAATCCTTCTGTAATTTTGGGGAGGGATAAGAGATGTGTCTGCAAATGCACCTGATCAAAATATAAGCCATTCCAGAGGTATTTCCTAATCTTTTCTCCACATTTCTCAAAAGATAAAGAAAGTATATTTCACTGATGCCTACTTTCTGCCTTAAAGAGTCAGCCACATTGCCCTAAAGCATGCAATATATAAAAGAAGTATCTGCACAAATACGAGGATATGTCAGGCGTTTCACAGATACATGTGAAAGCAAATTAACAGCTAGGGTTTTGTAATGACTCATTTTGTTTATCTATCATATAGCAGCAAATCTTAGGCCTTTTCTGCCCTGCAGGCCCACAGGGTTTTTTTTTTTAAATGGGTACTTTAACTATAAGGTGATACTTCATAGAGCCATGGCACAAAATTTATCATTAGAAATTTTTAAAAAACATTTGAGCACTTTAGCCAAATCTCTGTGCAGAAGATAAGATTGCAGGAGTACAACAATAAATGCTTATGTAACACAAGATTTTTGCTGAACTCTTAAGTAACCCAAGACTGGTTCTGGACAAACCTTAAATGGCTTATCTAAACATTAAGATCCCCCTTGGACCTGCAAAATTGAGCTGGCAATCTTGAGAATCGTCTATCTCACAATATTTCTAGTACTTCCTGCTCCAAGACTGATATATCGCAACAAGGGCCTTCTTTGTAACACAAGCTATTTATTTCTACATCATTGTAGCTGCAAATGGAAGGGCAACGCACATAAAACTGAAAAAAAACCCCAAAACAAACCAAACTTTGAAAGGACATGATATTTTAAAAAATTACTTTTAAACTGATGTTTTTCACTAGCAATACTGGTGGGAGAACATGACAAAATGTGCTTTCCTTAAAATATGTTGTTTTGTCAAAACTGAAATATTTTGTTCTATTGCATCACTTTTGACAGTATCTGATAGAAAGGTTTCTGAAGTCCAGAGTACATTGTTTTTCCCACCCAGAGTAAGAGATAAAAAATTTGTACATTTGATGAAATAAATATTCTGATTATATTCAGATATTTTTTCACAAACCATTGAAAGAGTTTTATTTAAATTCAGATGGTGAATGTAGAAAAAATTAAGAATATAAACATCTAGGGGGACAGAGAACTCTTACCTTCTATTCCATTCTGTTCATAAAGATAAATTTATATTTTGTATTTTAGTGACAAGAAGGAATTGAAAATATATCAGAAATTTGGAAATAGAATGGATCTGAACTAAATAAGCTGTTGTGCAAGCCAATTAAAAATGCTGGTTTTTCACTGTGAAAGAAGTGGAAATAACTAAATGAATCTCTACCTAACACGTCTCATGTAGACATTCCTAACAAAATAATAGAGAGGTGAAATAATACAGTTTGCAAAGTTTTATCTCATTGGTTTTTTGCAATTAAAATTATAATTATAATTACGCTTTGTTCACTTGAGATTATACAAATATAACAATAAAGAAACTGGAGCACTGGAATTTCTTTTGTTCCCTCCAGTCCACTCAAGAAACTAAAATTTCATTGTACTAACTTTATTCTCAGAATAGAAGAGTTTTGTAACATCCACATGTGGCTGAGGAAGATGTCACCACAATAAACACTACAGAGGTGAGCAGAGTTGAAGTTCAGTTCTGGAGACTGGGCAAATATTATGCAAATTTTACCTCATTCAGTTCTGGTTTGAATGTGCCAAAATATTAAAAGCATCAGAAAAAAAGTCAGTTCAAAGTTTCTTCAAATTCCTTTTTTTTTGTTGAAGTGGTAGATCATAAGACAACCATGAACAAATTTTTAATAGCATCAGGCAAATGAATGACTGTGGCCTACAACCACTACAAAAGTGTGCAATTTTTGCTGGTCTAAAAGTAAATCAAATTCTTTTATCTGAGGACAAATTATAGTTTATAAGGAAAAAGACTGAGTTATATTTGTTCATCTTGAGATTAATTTTATGCAACTTGCTGATACATGAGAAATTTGTTAGCTCACAAAAAATATGTTTTTTCTGGTATTTCTAAGTGGAATTATGCTTTTGTTTCTTGTAATGTTGAAATATTTTGATACATAGAACCATAGAAGTTGTACAAAATAAGTAAAGGCCACAAAATTGTAACGACTTAAGTCACGATGTAATTAATTTGGCACCCAGCAAGTTATCCCATTGATTCAATGTGACTATGCAAAAATGCGTAAACTTAGTCATGTGTTTAAACCTTTCCAGATTGGTGTCTGAGAGAGAGGACTTTCACACAAAAGAAGGAATCTTCTTGTACAAAAACATATAAACATCAATTTAATGTAAATATCATATGTCTGGCACAAATGCAACAAAAGATTGCCAAGAGATTCTATTTTCTCATCTTCCAGAATGTAAAGCCCATATGGATAAGTCAGGTTTCTGACAGCTCAAAAATGAACCCTAGTCACTTGGGTTCTGTCAGCTACCAAGACATATTCCACGGTCTCTTGTACAGGTTATTCACAAGTGAAATGCACAAAGTGTTCCAGAAGTTCATGCAGGCAAAGAGTGAATTTGTAAGACTCATCTGGATGATGGTGAACCAGAAATGGGCTTAAAACTCTGATGAGAACAAGATGATTTTTCTTCTGAGTTTAGTAATACTTTGCTCAGTTTTCAGGTAACCTCACACTTTTCAGTCTCCCTACCAATAGTAAGTCATATAGATAAGGTTGTACACAGGGAGAAAAAGAGTAAAAAGAGACCAACGTACACTTTTTTTAAGATTGTGCTATTTGTTGCTGAAAAATAAAAGCAATTCTAATTTTAAGCAAATACTCAAATCTACAAGCTGGTTCACCCATTCCTAACTCATATGAAAAAAATGGTATTTCTTCCCCTGGTGTTAAAAACTGACAGAGAGAATAATAACAATTACAATAACAGCAAAACTAAATGATTGTCATAAAAAAATATATGTGGAATTAAAATATTTCTATAAACAGTATTTTTTTTGACGTATCTTCCTTAGTACTGATATTCTTGGCTAAGATTTTTAAATCTTGGTCTTAGTGACTATAAATTATATTGAAATAATTTTAAAAATTTTATATTTATCATTCATTTGGAATAAAGTGACATTTGTTTTCTATCAGAAATGGTGCATTAGGAGTCATACATTATTTTGCCTCTAACAAAAATTACTACTTTTTTCAAATATTCATTTCTTCTTAAATGGTTATGTTGAGAATCAACCAAAAATGTTAAATAAATATCACTCTAAAATGCTCATCAAAATAAGATGTTTCAAAGTTATGAACACCATTTCAAAGACAGCTTTGTCTACATATACTTCTTGTTGGGGGAGGGATGCAGTCAAAACCTAGGCAACATTACGCATGTCAGCAATACAACTGTTGCATAATACTCTTTAACATAAATACTATTTGCTTTAATATTCTTTACTTTATACTCATTTCCATAGAACCTATTAA
Organism: Rhinoptilus africanus; assembly: GCA_013400135.1. NCBI lineage: Eukaryota > Metazoa > Chordata > Aves > Charadriiformes > Glareolidae > Rhinoptilus > Rhinoptilus africanus. Next base: position 107,109 of record VXBO01002854.1, read on the forward strand.
AACAAATGCTTGAACTACATCAAAAAACTACATTCTGCAAATAGTCAAGAAAATATTCCAATTTGTCTTTTGTAACGTCTAACTTCAATAACAATTTTCCATCTTATTTTGCATTCTTCATACTAGTCTAGCTCACTAAAAGATAATTGCATGAAACAGAAAAGGACAAATAAAAAAAAAAACCTACTAAATTCATTGCTCTTAGCTCAGGATTTAGATCACCAGTTCAAAAAGACACATTATCCCACCCAAAAATGTTTCTATAGTGATACAGGCATTTAAGGTCAGACTCTAATGAGACCTTCAGATTTGAGACCACTTAATACTTTACAGAAATGATGAATAAAGCACAAAAGAATCAAAAGAAAGAGATCCTCTTTCTTTTGGGTCCTCTCATGCTAAAGAAGTGGCATTTTCATGATCTCAACATCTATGCAGGTGTGCTATACTCCCGAAAGAAAGACATTCTATTTCCACTATGGGAACCCAGAACCCCTAAAGGGTGATGAATTCCTAACAAGCACAGTGTAACCTAATAGAGATATAGCTATAATTGGCTGTATCTGTCATTAGAATTAAAGTACTATTTTATATCACAAAGTTGTACTGTCAACAGACAGCACGTATTGGTGTTGCCTTTCAAGGAACCCGAGTACCTCAAAGTCAGTGTTGCAAAGCTGCATTTTTATCTCAAAGGGTAAGAACAAGCAAGACATGCAGGAAAGACAGAATCTTCCAGTTCTTGACACAAATCAGTGTTTTCTGTGTGTTTGTGGCTGATTAAAAGCATGAAAATTTGAAAATTTTAAATCTGTATTCTCTAATGTATATTCTCTTCAGGGATTAGTATTAGTTATTAAAAATAGAATTTCAGTACTTTTTGAAACTTTTGCCTGTTTGTGTTTTTCATCAGTCAGGCAATAATACTATAAATAAGAGTATTTTTTATTAGTACGTCTTTATTATAGCTAATTCGTATAGCAAAGAGAGAAATTTATCTTTAAATAGGACACAAATGTTCATAGAAGGATAATTATCCTACCTGAAACTGTTTGACAATGCTTTAAACTGACTGTCACGGCAATCCTCAGATCCTATTTTGAGACGTAATGCTGTAAAACTTGAAAAAAAAAAAGTAGAAAAAAACAGGAAAAAAAATAATTCACAGAGTTCTCTTGCCCCATGCCATAGAAATGTATAGACCTGATTAATACACAGGACTAATGCACAGGTTCAATGTGATTTCTGGCGATTAATTCATGTTTTGAAAACTGAGATTAAATGCTCTCATAGATTATGTCTGTTGTCCTGGCTTTGGATGAGATAGAGTTGAATTTCTTCCCAGTAGTTTTGTGTAGCACTGTGTTTTGGGTTTAGGATGAGAATAATGTTGATAACAGTCTTATGTTTTCATTGTTGCTCAACAGTGCTTACACTATGTCTATGACTTCTCAGTTTCTCATACTGGCCTGACAACGAGGAGGCTGAGGGTGCACAAGAAGCTGTGAGGGGACACAGCCGGGACAGTTGACCCCAACTGGAAAAAGGGATTTTCCATACCATATGACATTATGTTCAGCATATACAGCAGGGGGATTTGGCTGGGGGGTCGCAACCACTGCTTGGGGACAGGCTGGGCATCGGTCAGCAGGCGGTGAGCAACTGCATTGCGTATCACTAGTTTTGTATATTCTTTTATCATTATTATTGTTTTGCCTCCCTTTTCTGTCTGTCGCTTTTCTATGAAACTGCCTATCGCAACCCACTAGTTTTGCTTATTTCCCATTCTCTTCCCCATCCCACTGGAAGGTGAGGGAGGTGAGCGAACGGTTGTGTGGTGGTCAGCTGTCTGCTACATTAAACTGCAACTGTTGTGTTCTGCATTTCCGAGGGCTGGAACTCTGAGGAGGAAAATCAAGTCCCACAGGACATTTGGAAAATTGTGTAATGAGAAAAGCAGTGAATATTTAAGATGAGGCAGATTGTATTTCTATTGTATTTAGTTATTAATAAATTTTCAGTACAATGACTTACATTTTAGCTAATGCCAGTAACATTTTCTTTCTCTGCTATGAAAAACATCAGGGCAAAATGGTCAGTGTGTTTCAAATGTTTGTTCGATTTTCCACTTCCATCTGTCCATTACGGCTGAACTCTAGCAACAGTTTTCAAATTTTAAAACATATGTATACATTTCTTGAATTCACAAGAATATTTTTTAAAAGTTGGAAGAAACCCCATTGTCTGGGTTATTGACTCCTGTTGTCTGTAATCACAGGCAAGCACAATTTGTGATCCCCTAAAATACATATTCTAGCTCCATCTTGAAAGCAGTTGTATTTCTTGCCTCCACTGTTACTAGGGGACAGTTGTTACAAGACCTTATTGCTCTGATATTTAGTAACATCTTTCTCATTTCCTTCACAAAATTATCCATATACTAATTTTCACGTGTTCCAGCATCGACCTTCAGTTTAAATCCACATCGGATTTGCGGATATAAATTATATTCCCTCTCAGCCTATCACTTCAGACCATATAGACATTTTCTCCCTGAATGACACTTCATTCTTCATCATACCAGTAGAGCCAGTTTTGTGACATGAGCAATTTTCGCTAGAAAACTTCTGCCCACTGCATTCAGGTCAATCACTGAAACATTTAATATGATTAATCCCAAATTAGTCCTTCAAGAATCAACCAAAGTCCCCTTCTAGCATGATACTCTGAAGCTTGCTCTTTGGCAAATCAGAAAATAATGTACTAATTTTCTACTATTTCTCATTGTCCTTGGCTTAATTAATGATTTTAATTTACTTATTAAAGTCCATTTTCTGCAGTTTTACATGAGAAATGACTGCTTAAATTGGAAAAGATTACTGCTACTGTAAAACACATTCCCTTCAAATCACTTTTCCAGAAACAAATAGGAGGACTACACCAAAAAATAAAGACTATTTAAGGTTTATATTCAGCTCTGACCAGAAGCAGAAGTGTCAGAAATCTAAAAAGCAACCATCCTCCTACAAGACTTCCAGCCCAACTGTGTAGCCTCCAGAGGATCAGATAAACATCTGAACTTTTAGACACTTGTCCATAGCTTACCCAAATTCCAAGTCTTTTGGGGTAACCCATCACTACGAATTTCCTTATTTTTATGTTTGCCAGAGCCTTTTAACCCAAAATTTTCAGATGTTTGCAGAATTTAATTGCTCAACTCACCAAAAATCCAGAGGTTGGGTGATTAAATTCCGCTTAGCTCTGAAAAGTTAGAGTTCACTATTACTTAATGTATAACTGTCTAAAAAATGTCATTAACATACGCAAGTCATACAACTGTGGAAACTCTAATATCCCCTTAAGGTGAAGCTGCTCTAGTCTTGCTATGCATATGTATGTGTCATTTATTTCCTTGTTTATGAGTGCATATTTAAAAAAAACCAAAAACAACAAACCCACCCCAAAAAACCCTTTGGTGTGTTAAAACTCATGACTATTAGAAAGTACTAGTCCTGTCAAACATAAATATTTGCCAAATTCTTTCATTTTCCTTAACATGATGTGTTCTTTAAGAACACAAAATGAAAAATTGTCTATAGTCATACATATCTTTGTGTTGCATTGCTTTACTGTCCCTAGAGACTCATAACCAGTTATGTCATATTCATCAGTATTTTTCATGTTTTAAAATGTGTTGTTCACTTTTCGAATTTATGGCCATCTGTGTCTGTATACAGTTAAATAATAGCTAATGAGGCACCCATTAAAAATAATTTTGCATCTGACTGCCTGAAATTAGGAATCCTAATAAGAATTCTGACCCTAAAACCCTGATAAAGTGTCTAACTTCCTTCATTTACAGTACCCACTTTCTAACATCTTGTTTAACACCAAAGAACAAGTGAAATATAAACAGGCTATTGTTTGATATTTAAGCATTATGTGTATTTTCCAAACTGAGAGACGAGATGATCATGCTGCTGACCTCTTCCACAGACTTCAGAAATGAGCAAGAGAAATTCAGAGCTGTTCCACTAATATTTTGAATTCATGTTTATTGCACTATCACTTGTTGTGTGGACACATCTATTTCTATTTTCCGTTCCCTTACCTTAAACTAGAAATACTCGTGCATATCGTGATGGCGTATAATGGTCTCAATAATTGAAACCAGTATAAATTTCTTACAAACTGTACAAGCTTCTTTTAGATATTTCTGTTAGCAGTCTGAATTTATTCAGCCTTCAGGAGAGTTAGCAAGAGTGGTGCATTTGTCAAAAGGAAGGTACTGACACACGGTAAATGGGAAATCAGTACAGAGAACCACTGTGGTCACAAAGCTGCAGAGGGTTACACTTTCTCCTGGCTTGGTGTGCTAGGATTAGTGCCTTCAAAATCAATGTGAATAATAAATGGAATGCCTCACTGTGTGTGCGTTTGAGCATGGATATACATTATTGCAGGCTTGTGTCAATGAAAGGGAAATCTTCTTAAAGTTTCAGGTTTCTATAAAGATAACTTCAGAAGCCGAAGACAGACTGAACATTGGAAACACAAAATAAGTCTGAAGCACTTTTCCAGTAAATGCAGAATCCAATGTAAAAAAGAGATTAGTAAAAAATTCTCACAAATGCTTTCACCTAAAAAAAAATAATTACAGAAATTTCTATAAAGTCTGGCATTTGGATATATCAAAGAATCATAGAATCATAGGGAGAAGTTCACATATGAAAATCAGAGAAATTAATATATTTTCATAATGAGAAATTCATATATTAAATGACTATTATAATTGTTTTGACTAGACCTGCTGAGGTCAGGATGACAAGATTCCTAAATGGCTGGACCATGCTTAAGGAATGGCAATGAAGCTGGTGAAGGGTCTAGAGCACAAGTCTTATGAGGAGCAGCTGAGGGAACTGGGTCTGTTTAGCCTGGAGAAAAGGGGGCTGAGAGGAGACCTTACCACTCCCTACAACTACCTGAAAGGAGGTTGCAGCAAGGTGGGGGTCAGTCTCTTTTACCAAGTAACAAGAGATAGGACAAAAGGAAATGGTCTCAAGTTGCACCAGGGGAGGTTTAGACTGGATATTAGGAAAAATTTCTTCACGGAAAGGTTTAAGCAAAAGAACAGGCTACCCAGGGGAGGGGTTGAGTCACCATCCCTGGAGGTATTTAAAAGACGTGTAGATGTGGTGCTGAGGGACATGGTTTAGTGGTGGACTTGGCAGTGTAAGGTTTATGGTTCGACTCGATGATCTTAAAAGTCTTTTCCACTCTAAATGATTCTGTGATTCTGTGACTCTCAAAAGTGTCTTTGATCTTTTTGAAAATGACTTTCCTGCTCATGTGTTTCAACATGTAAAATGGGAAGAAATTAACCACTAAGGGCCAACACTCTCCAAAAAAATCCAGAGGAAAAAACTCAAGAGTCCCAAACTGATGCAAACAGCACTTTTATACTCAATGTCTCCATAGTAGTTACCATAAAGTTATTTCAGAATAAAACACATCCTTTGAAGAGGGTTTTATATGTTTGAAAGAAGCAATAGATTTAATAGTCATTCTAGCACTATTCCTACAACAATTTCAATATGACAGTGACAATGTTGTACTTTTCATCAATGAGAACAATGTGTTACTTTCGCAGCGAAGTTTAGTTGCCTTTTCAGCTTAGAGCAACTGACAAAATGTTAGTTTGACATTGAAGTACAGCATTTTTCTTAATTTGATGGCAAAACATTGGTCTGACATTAAAATGTGGTATTTGTCCTAATATGACTATTTTTCATTTTATAGTACTTTTGTTTGCCAAATTTTTATTCCTATTGGCAAATTAAAAAAACAAAATAGCCCTTAGCCTTTTATTTTGTTTGAATTCCCCGAACTCCATTAAAAGGCAATATTGACATCCTTAACACATTACAACAAAACTTTGTGTCATGGCAACAAAAAGCAATACATTTGTTTTGTGTTTGAAATTTGCTATGGCCATTTCTGCAATGGTATCTTAGTCAAGTTTTTGGCTCTCTCTTTTTGAATATCCTTTCTAGGTTTCAGCCATCTTGCTGGAGTTAACCACAATCTCTGTGCTGAGGTTAGCAAGGCATAAAAATTAGATTGTTTCTAAATGGATGTTTAAATTGGATAATGTGCAAAAACTCTGTCTGAGACAGCAGAATGATAAATGAGCGTGCTTTAGAGTGGGAAGTCCTCCAGGTTATATACCTCCTCAAATCCCCCTGAAGACTGAGAGCACATCATAGACATCAGCGTAGTTGTAGGTGTCAATAGTCATCCATTTTGACAAAAAGGTTAATGAAACAAACATTCAGAAGGAAAGGCAGAACATCAAATAGTTCCAACATAGTTAAAGCATTGACCTATCTGTTCATAAATGAATTTGAAAGGAGAAAAGTACACCAAAGTACAACATATATGACTGTGAGTGTAATTAAGATTTTGATGCCCCAAAGCACTATCTTCTTCTGTTAAAGTGATGAAAATTTTTCCACTAAAATAAATAGGAGCCACCCTCTCTGTGCTGAGTCTGGTAGAAGGGCAGCATCAGGAAGAAAATGACCTTTGCTGTAGTTGTAGTACTAGTGTAATATACTGCAGTTGTACTGAAATCACTATCAATTCCAAAAAAATGAACAAAAGAATCAGTAAAGATAATGTTTAGCTGCAGTGAAGAAAACACAAAGCCAGCTCTCAATGCCTTTCCTCATGTTGAGTCATACTTCATCAGTCCAAGAGGAACCCCACTGATTTCAGTGAGATTGTTTCTACTGAGGAACTGCTGGGATGGAAATGCATCGGAATCTGCTCATAACGTGTGAATGGTCTATATCACAGAGCTTCCATAATCTCTATATAAACACACTGTAAATAGTTTATACACACTAAGGTGAAATGACTATAGTGCAGTACGCAGGTCCAACTTGGAGTACTTGCTGTCTTGGTGAAGAGTGGTGGGATTGTCCTGCAGTGAACACTGGGAGTTGAAAGAAAGGTCAAAATTAGCTATAAAATAAAGTTCTACCATATGGTATGTTATGGTTTTCATATGCTGTGAAGCATGGACAGGCAACAAAGTGAGTTCCAGAGCAAACGTGAACCTTCTAAAACTAAGCTGAGACCAAATCTTGTCAGTCATTAAAAGCTGAGCCAGCTATTATAAATTTCATTTTATTCTCTTTTCAGGTACCTAGCTCATATTTTTCAGACAGGAATTGTTACAATTGTGTGAAGAGAAGGGTTTTATCACATTATTGGTTCAAATAAAATTTTACAAGGTATCTAGTCCTACATACCAAACTCCCCTGTATCGGCAGTAGTCAAGATACTCAGAACACTAACTTCTGCTTCTTTAAATCAAGTTTAAGCTTTGCATCATGATATGTATAATCCTGCACAACTCCATTCCAAGTGACACTTCTCATATGTATAACAGAATCCAGCCTAGAAGCACAGAATCACAGAATGGTTGAGCTTGGAAATGACCTTTGGAGGTCATCTGGTCCAGCAGGGACAAGCAGGGACGCCTAGATGCAGTTGCCCAGGATCATGCCCAGGTGGCTTTTGAATATCTTCAAGGAGGGAGACTCCATGGCCTCTCTGGACAATCTGTGTCAGTGCTCAGTGACCCTCACAATAAAAATGTTTCCTGATGTTCACTGGGAACCTCCTGTGTTTCAGTTGTGTCCATTGCCTCTTGTCCTGTCACTGGGCAGCACTAAAAAGAGCCTGGCTCCATCCTCTTTACAGCCTCCCTTCAGGTATTTATACACATTGATGGGATCTCCCCCGAGGCTTCTCTTCTCCAGGCAGAACAGTTTGAGCTCTCTCTGCTTTTCCTCATAGGAGAAAAGCTCCAGTCCCTTAATCATCCTTGTGGCACTTTTATGGGCTCTCTCCAGTGACTCCATGTTTCTCTTGTACTGAGGACCCCAGAACTGGATGCACTGCTCCAGATGTGGCTTCAGCAATGCTGAAGGGAAGGATCACCTACCTCACTGTGCTGTCAACCCTTCTCCTTATGCAGTCCAGGATACCTTTACCGTTCTTTGCTGTAATGGCACATTGCTGGCTCATGTTCAACTTGGTGTCCACCAAGCCCCTAAGGTCCTTTTCTGCCAAGCTGCTTTTCAGGCAGCTGGCTCCCAAAGATGCTGTTGCTAAAAATTATTTTTCTTTCCCACTTGAAGAATCCAGAAATACAAACAAGTTTGTCAGTTGTCACATAAATATTGTTGTCTTTCACTGATTTATTAGAAAATCTAAAAGGTTCAAGTGTGTGAGACTCTAGTTCTACACCATGATAGTTTGAAGCTCTGTGGGCAAATGACAGCCATTGGAAGAAGATGCCTAATTAGCCACTTACTCAATATACGTGCACAGCTGAGAGATATCTCAGGGAGTTATTTTAGCAATCCACCTTAAAATCCTCAGGGCAGCCTAATAACGGTGGGCAGAAGTAATTAATGTATGTGTATTTGGATGGAGAAGAACCATATCTTTTCATAAATCTGCGAAGATTGCATGGGGCAACTGTGAGGGACAGCCAGATTTAGCCAGGGATGATTCAGCCCTGTGGAAGTGAAAGTAGCAAGGGCAAGACACCCAGGCAGACCACAGGGAAATAGCTGGGAATTAAAGAATACGGAAAATCTTATTCCTCACAAGAGCTCCTTTGTGCAGTTCAGCTTAGTCCACTTTGGGAAGGAGCTTGTTTAGGCTTGTCCACATGGAGACTTCACATTATTTTGCAACAGCTTTCCTTGGCAACAGTTCCCATCAATTCAGCAGCCTGTGTTGATATGACAGACAATGCAAGCACTGTCAAAAGTGAGAGAGAAAGGGATCCTTATAGGGACCTGTCTGAAACAGCAACAGTCCGTTACTTTATAAAGCGTTTTCTTTTACTCACTTCAGTGGCCATAAGCTTACCACAAAAGAAATTCCTCTTTGTTCCTCAGAAAGGTCAAAACAAATGAGCAGATGACTGAAGATAAAGTAAGAATAGATCTGATTCTAGTGTCCTCACCCAGCTGAACTGAAAAAGACTTGTGTTGCTTTTCAGACTATCTCCTCTCTCTGTTTCTAGTTGGGATGAGAAGCAGAAGAGCCACAAAAACAAAGACAGATTGTTTCTGGCTTAATCAAAAGTCCCAGAGGATTAACTGTAGTTGCAAGGTTACCAATGTGATTTCTCAAAATGGAGCAGGCCAAACAAGCTTTCAACAAATATCCAAAAATTTGGAAGTTCATCTAATAATTTTCCATAACAGCTTAATGCCCTCCCTATCTCAAATCCATGATGGAATTTTAAATTCTTACCGGAAACAGAGCAGAAGAATTAACCAAAGAACATATTATTCCTTTTCCCAGTGTTGACCTGTCCAGGGGTCACTGCTAGCCAATTACAAATTGCCTGTGCTAACATTAATATTTTTCTGTTTCTACTAAAATCTCCATAATTTAGTAGACAACTTCCATGCAAAAACTCCGATTTTAATACTGAAATTGTCTCAGGAAAGTTGTAAAGACTTGAAAATTGCCAGGTGAAGACAAAATGAAAATAATAAAAAGACAAAGTAATAAAAATGATGCTAGCTTTTATTGTCACAAATGAAACTAGATCTTGGTTTTTGGTGCTTTGCAGAGAAGTTCATTGTTACTCTGCCTTCTATGGTGCAGAACTACAGGGATATGTAGAGACAGAAAGATTTCTCCTACTATGGAGACAGGCCTTCACTGGTATTAAATGTGATGTTATACACAGTGGAATGACATCAGACCTATGAGCTGAAACTCAGCCTCATATTTTTAACATTTTTTCTCCTCTTCCTTGTCACTGACAGCTATGGAAACATTTTCCTAATGCAAATATTCTCTCACTAGGCCCTTGCTGCATGAATCAGCCTGGTTTTCCTTTGGGAGCTCATTACACAGCCTCGCTCCTTTGTCCAAGTATACTGCAGCTTTCACGTACAGTCTCTTGCGTTTTGCAGTTGCATTATACAAGCAGAGTACAAATATATTGTTGAGTTGTGTATGAATTTCCAATCCCTGCTTTAACAGGGTCTTAGTCTGATGCTAGTTTTGAAAAATTTAAGCCACCAAAACTCACTGCAATACTGGATGTGGATCCATGGAGAGACTGCTGAGAAGAGAGACCATACAGTTTTGCATAGACAAGTCTCTGCGCTGCTTCCATGCTCACCACCTGAGTGCAGTGATTTATGAGACATTGTTTTCTTCCACATTCCCACCCCAATCACAGGAGGAACTGTCAGCTGCAAAGCTCAGTTTCCTCTGACAATGCAGCATTATTCCTCTAACAGTAATTCATCTCTCCTACAGCAGAAATGCATTAGCCTTTCTCAAACGCAAAAAATATGCTAAGGTCAGCTATCAGCTACACAATAATAAACAGACCAATTACTTCAAAGTATGGAGAATCAGTTTTATCACACTATAACAAACTTATCTGTGAGCAAAAATCAAAAGTATATTTCATTAGAAACTTTCAAACATCCCCAAATAGATATCCTTATATGTTCAGAATTTTACCATAAATAAAACTCAGCCCAACTCAGTTACATGTGCATAATTATTCTCAAGAAACAGAAATTGTAAAAAATGTAAAATCCTTACAGTGAACTGAAAAACACTTTAAATGACATCTCTTTATTACATTGTTACTTAAAAGAAAATGTTGTAACACTGAAATTAAGATAAGAAATTTCATACACAAAGACTGTTTTTTTCAAAGGTAATAGAGCAGCTTGCAGTTCACAGTAACTGCAAGTTAACATGGATAGTAAACATCCATTTCCAGCAGATCATTGCATCTCTTTTAAACTTCCATTCATGAAAAATAAATAATAAAAAGATCCAAAGCAGAATCAAGCAGAAGATTCTAGAAAGACAAGATTAATAAAGAATATGTCATCAGCTTCACACAACTGGACAGATATTTAGGGTGTTTGGGACATAACAGCCTATAAGAATTATGGATGAAGATAAATATTTAGAAAATATTAACAGTAAGTGAACTCAACAAGTGTGAGATTAGAAACATTTGAAGTGAGATGACCGATAATTTCATTTTATATGAATTTGAAAACTTTGTTTGGAAGGTTATACGCTCAACCAAAAATTTTGTTTTACCACTTCTGAATGTCTCCAGTATTGGAGACAGTTACATATCTTTTTAAGAAAATGAAAGATTTGTGGGCCTGCCCTTGCTGTACAGCTAAGAAAATTAAACTTTTAAAGGAACTCAGATAAATTTATCATATCATGTCACTTTCATTGTTCTACATAAAGTTGAAAACCAGAATGATATCCAAAAATACAAAGGAAGAAATGGTGAAAAAGATGAACCTAGAAAGACCATACCTTTTTGAAATACCAGTTGAAAGCAAATTTCATTTTCAAGAATGACATGCCAATCAGTAGATAAGTGTTTAAATTTTTGCACTTAAACTTTTAAACAATATAGAAATGAAAAACCCAAACACTTGCATTTCAGAGAGATGTGCACTGGTTTGAGTTTTTAAAATTTCAATTTCATACTTTTCAGCATGTTCTTGCATATGAGACAGTATCAACAGTCTTTTTTATTACATAGTTATATCGTAAATTACTATTAAAAAGAGAAGATATTCAAATTTACCTAATTTACCTATTTCCACACCATGACTTGGACAAACTCACAGATACCTATAGCATTCTCAGTAAGTGTCTGCATGAGCTGATCTTGCAGACCTCCAATAAAAGATTCCACAGTGTTTCATCCCAAATCTCCTTTGCTAGAACTGAATAAGTACGTCTATTTGTCCAGCTCTTGTGACCAAGGAGAACAAATCGATCGCTGGTGTTTTTACAATCTTCTGTCTACTGGAAGACTCTCCTGCCCCCCTCGCTCAATCTTTTGTTTCCTAGATTAAACAAACTCAACTCTTCCAACTTTTTCTAGCAGTTCATTATTTCAAAATCTCTTTTCATGCTTGTTTCTCTCTTCTCAATTTATTCCTGTTGATCTGTATCTTACTAGACAATGGCATGCAGTTGGGTACAGCCATCCAGGCGAAACCTTACATTTCCTAAAAAAAATTACTAGTTACTTCCTGCGTGAAAGACACAGTCTTCATCCTGGAATGAGACTTGTTCAGTTCTCTTCGCAGACTCATAAAATTATGTTATGTTTAGTTTATCATCCAATTTCTGACAAAAGAGATCATGTGTTATCATGCTTTGTCTTCACAAACACTCCACATTTTTTTTACTGTATTTCACTTTGCTGATTTCAGACTGTCTCTTCAACTCTTAACAACTATTTTGAATGGCTATAAGGAATTACATTATGTTTAGGTCTTGTCATTAGTTTGAATTTACTGTTATCCTTCCATAAAAAAGATTAATTAGCCCATGAAAAACCATTAGTGTCTCCTACAATAAATAATGCCTTTTATTTCTACCCAGGGGAGTTTAAAAAAGCTATGTTCTCTCTCTTCTTCAAAGTAATAATTGATGACATCATTGAGGTAATAAAGCCACCAAACCCCAGCCACTTTACCTACACTGTTAGCTCCAATGACTTCAAAAAAGTTAATGGTTTGGACAATTTAAATGGAATTTGGCCCCAATGGCATACTCGTCATTTTTATAACCATTAAGTAGAAATATGTTTTTGTGTAAAGACTGAACTTCATTTGTCAATTCACTTATGACCAAAACACAGAAGAACCTCAGGGAACTCTGTTCTGTATGATACCATCACCTGTCCTATTCTAGGAAAAGTTCAACAGACAGAAATTAAAAACTTAACCACTGAACAGAGAAACAAGATAAAGTATTTTTATAGATTGGATTCAGGCTCTTGTCTTGTGGTAACAGGATGAACATTGAAACTACTTCTCGCACGTAAACACTAGGTTTCTTCAAAATACTATTTCATGGCTATAGGTAGCTTTTTTGTTTCTTTTATTCTTTTTTTAATGTGGAGCAAATACCCCTCAAAACTGCCCCAAACTCTAGAATAATGTCATGGTTTTTTACAAACTGGCCAATGGCCAGCAACAGATGCTCTCCCCCTACCTCTTGCACATGGAGAACAGGAGGAGATATAAAGAGGTTTACGAGCTTAGAAAGAACTAAACCACTTTAATGAAATATTAATAATAAAATAAAAAGGAAATAGCAAAATAAATACATTATATACAAAACTGTATTAAGCTCCCAGGGTGATATCACCGGCAGGCACTGGGGAATTCTGAGACCGGACTCAGCAACAGGTGGGAACTGGATTCCAGAGCTGGAGTCAGGAACCCACAGTTCGGGATTAAAGGCAGATGAACAGACAGGGTCCTCCTTGGACTTCAGCCACTGAAGAAAAAGAGCTGACCTTTTGATCCCTCAGCTTTTATACTGAGCATGGGGCAGATGGGATGGAATGCCCCTGTTGGTCAGTTTAGGGTCACCTGTCCTGTCCGCTCCTCCCAGCAGGTGGGAGCCCTCTACACTTTTCTGATTCTGACACTCCAACAGGGCAAAAAATGAAATCAGCTGACCTTGGTTGTTATAGTGATAAGTATAAGCAAGAGCCTCTCTGTGTACCATTCCTTTGCACTAATTTTAAACATTGGTCTTATCACTCTGAGAATGAACCATTTTTGGCACAGCATGCTCTTAATTTCAGAGAGTTAGAAGAGGCTTAGTTAAGAAGTAAAACTGCTGAACAGAAAGTTAGTTCAGTTCTACCTCAAAGCATAACAAATAGTTTTCTTTTCTTGATCAAGAAAGGTTTTGAACTTCTCAACACTGCCTTCCTGGGATAGCTGTCCTAGGGTACCCACTTATTTAGTTGGCTCCTTTAAAGAGAGGGAAATTCACATGACTGGGAGGGAGGAGGACATTGTCAGGTAACAGGGCTGAATATTTTGTTTGTCTGGCCTCTTGATCAAATTCCCTTAATTGCATTATGCAATCCCATTGTGCCTTAAATGCTACACATCTGGAGTGCAGCATAAAGGGTTTATTGGATTGATATCCCTTATTTCTTTAAAATCAAGTACTGTAGGAAATCTCATTTTTTGTTTGAACTAGGCTGAAAAGAACTCAGAGTAGGCAATGATGAGGGGATTTGTTGTTACAAAAATGTTATGTGTAGTAATTAAAATACTCCACTTCTTTCACAGAGAGTGACTGACAGGAGTATACCATCACTTTGATTATTTACAGACCCACCATTTCAGAGCAATTTACTCAAGTAAAAAGATTTGGCAGCCTTGTATCCCCTGGAAACCTACATAAGTAGATTTGGATCACAGTTTTAATAAACAGTGAGAAATAGTTTAGAGGTATTTTTCTTCTTTTCCTCTCAATGGGATCTGCAGATACAGCTAAGGGACCTGGGGAAGTTCCTTATCTGATCATGGTATTAGTAATAGATAAAGTTCAGGTTTGCTTTTAACATACAATAACATGAGACAAAGTCAATATTGTTATTCAGATATGCTTCAGTTCTCCAAGTAGGACTAAAGTAATTCGCTATGCTTGTTTATATTTTGGCAATCAGGATCAATTGTTGTGCTAGGTGATGTATGAAGACATCCCAGTATGTCCACAGTCTCATTTAGGGAAAGATAAAATTGATGTGTCAAATACAAAAGAGGTGACGAAATTAAGAATACCGAACCGAGTAATCAAGTTAACTCACTGTGTCAATTTTGTCCACTTTCTTTTGTCTATCAATTGCATGTCCTTCATTAAGATACATCTAGCAGGTGGTTTTGTATTCAGATACATCAACGTCAGTGTCAAAGCAAGCTTTCATTTTTATTTCTGTTCACCATCTGTAGTGATAATTATTTATTGATTTCTAATCAGTGATGTACAACATAGACATTTCAACATTGTATCAGATATATTTCCAAAAATTACTGTGTCAGACACTTCACGTTAATATTAAAAAAACCCATGAGTAAATAGAAGTGAGTCTAGTAGTAGAAACAGCCATAATCACTGAGGCGTGATGTTTATTACTTATCCTGAAACTGTTGTTTCAAATCCATTAAATCCTTCTAATACAAGCATCCAATTAGCTTTCTCTTTCTTTTTCCTTTGAAGGTGATAGGAGCATCCTATATCAAAAAGCTTTGCAATGTGCTATGTAGAAAAGTGTTATCTTTCATGCATTTTAGATTGCTTAACACTCAAGTTTTTTTATATGTCTCACATTTTTAAGAGCTAGGAGAACAGAAGCTACAAACATGTTGTTTCTGTTTCATTGTCCCAATTCTTTTATCTAGTGCCATGACAAGCTGTCTTCTATGATAAGCAAAATAGTCTTTGAATTTCTCTTGATATAAACATTTTTTATAGCCATAGGTTTGGTAATTTAATCATGTGATTCTGGTTCACTCTGTGTTATGCATTTTTCTTTCTTCTTTTTAAGACAAAGGGTGTCTTTAAGGGTAGCCAATTTCACATAAAATATTCCAGACAAACATATCAATTAATTGTGTAATGGAAATAACATTTTAAAGTAAAATTTCCCAATACTTGTAAACGCTAGAGATTTAGGTTATCCTTCATCTGACTCCTGTCTATCTCTCTTGAACATAGGTCCTCACTAACATATCTGCAGTGACAGCCAGATCCCTAAACTGAGATGGTGCTGTTAATTTTAGGCTCTTCTAAAGTACTTCATTTTTTCCCTGTAGTATTATTTTATATGTATCAGCATCAAAATCCAACTGCAATAGCACTGACTTCATTCACTTCATCTTGTTATGTATCTCTGAAAAAATTTTCAAAGTCCTCTGGGGGATTACCAAAATCCTTCTCATCTACAGTTGTATTTCTATCTACCAAATATTTTCTGCTTCCATTCATCCCAATATCTGCTCACCTTCCCCATGAAATCAATGACAGTAATGCAGAAATTAACAAACTTCTAAAAGACTTTAATACTTTCTGCTTTGGGAAGAAAATGCTTCTTGAAATAAGATTTGTTTGTGGAATAAAAGGAAAGAGAAAATGATGGTAAGAAGTCTGGAAACAAATCTATCTTGTAAGTTTACATATATTGGAGAAGGTGTCTAGAAAGGGAAAGCTGTTAACAATTACCTAAGGACAGAGACTTGAGACACACTTCATGTCTTAAGAGCCTCATTTTAGCATTGGCTTCTTTGGTAAATAATTTTTTTGTCCCCAACTTTAACTTGGTATTTTCTGTGTGGTTGTAGAATTTGCAAAGCCAAATCCTGTTCTGTCTCATAACTGCCTTCAAGATCCTCAAGATCAGAAAGAAGTCCTTAAACTGGAAGAGAAAATCACCTACCATGATGGACTTCTGCAAAAAATTCTATTTTTTCCAGTGGCCAGAACCAGAAGGAAGGTAGAAAAGTATATTTTTTACCAGCTGTAACATGCTCACGACAGTCACATTCAGTTTCTAAACACACATTCAAAGTAGACTTTATGAGAGTCAGGAAAAACTGCAGACTACTGCAGTAAAATTCTCATCAGAGAGAAGGGAATTAATTTTCCCAGCCAGCTGGAGAGGAAAAAAGGCATTTCTGGAAACTGATGCTACCTGCTCATCCAGTGTCGGCAAGGAGCCAAACAGAGCCCTGAGGCTTTGCACCATTTTGATGAATGACAGCTGTATTTCTTCAATGGAAGGTGGAAGCAATTTTTTGACCAGATATTCAAAGGGTTTTCCTTTTCTGGTCAATATTACTTCACTCTTTCCTGGGTTCCATCTGACCAGTGGGGAATGCTTTTTGGCATTCTGACAGTCCAAAAGCATGGAAGTCCAGAAGTCCATCAGTTGATGTCATGTGCAATAAAGTAAATTGGCCAGCTGGTGCCCAGTCTTCTTCACAGAGCTTTTGACACAAGCCACTATCAGAAGCAAAGGCTTATACGTAGCAAATGGAGGACATGGAGATTTGAGACTCTGATACTAGCTGTTAAAATCAGATGTGATGGGTAGAAATGAGGTCTGCTCTCTAACCTAGTGCTGTATGTGCAGGGCTGCCAGCTTTTCTTTAGGGAAGAGGAAACATATTTTATGTGAAACACATAAAGACTAAAAAGGATAAATTCACAACATCATTTTTACAATGCCAACCTTCAAAGAAGATATTTATTATAAGATATGAAATCAGTATAAAACCTCCCTCTCTCTTTTAGGAAAATATGCCGAAATATCTCCAAATATATCAAATAATTCCATTCTAGTCTTTGGAAAAGGTGACCTGTGTTAGGCATCTTGAGTAGTTGATTAAAACAGAACAGAGATATTTTTATGTAACATTAATGGTAAATACATCTGACACAATTCCAGATTAAGCCAGAACAAATTTAATGAAAAATAACCTACCTGTCCATATGGTCTTCATCAAAGCAATACTCTACGCTGCCCAACATTATCATAAAACAGTTTTCTGGCAAACTAAATAGAAAATGTGATCTTGTAAAATGTTCTGACAGTAGAAAAACCAAGGGGTTTGCAGACCTGTTCAGGCAAAAAGGTGTGAAGATCAAATGGAGAATGACCTGTCAGGCGATCCATGTCTTGTTACAGAAGGAATTTCAATTCAGTCATCTCTACTGATGAAAATATGTCACGAGAGGACCTGAGATCTCTTAGGCTACACTTACATACTTAAATACATTCAGTCTACATAATTTCTTTCCAGATTTGAAGCCAAGTAGCACAGACCACCCACATCCACATCTCCTAGCACTTGGTCTACGTCTCCTCTCAGTCCTGTGCTGCTTCAGAGTAGCAAATGATGTTATATTTTATGTGTTGTTTTTAATTCAAAGGGTCTGCAAGCAATGGTGAAGCCTACTAGAGTGAGGATTTTTCATAGCATGATGTTGCAAGCGTATGTTACATGGCAAGGGGTGTGCTGGGATGGCAAAGCTTGTTAGAATAAGCAAGACAATATGGATAAAAATTCAACATCTTCTGCAGTCTTGACCATGCCGCCTATGATGAATGGTCCTGGGTACATGCTATGCACAAAACCAGGCCACGGCTTTGTCTCAGAGAAAATTATTCACTATTAGTGACTAGATGGTACCTAGAAGCATGATCACAATTAAGGAATACAGATGGCTGGCAGTTCATCTATCTGTCTCACTGTTAGGTATTTAACAACATAAATCCAAGTTTTGTGAGTAATACAAGGCTTGGGAGGAATACAGAGGCACTGCCTGATCATGTAGGAATGACATTAGGAGAGCCGAAGCCCAAATGGAGTTGAATCTGGCAAGGAATGTCAAAGGCAGCCAAAACAGCTTGTAGGTGACAAAACAAAGATTAGGGAAAATGTGGACCCGCTGCTGAAGCAGATGAGAGGACCTGGTGACACAGAACGTCGAAAAGGCTGAGGTACTGAAATCTTTCTTCACTTTAATCTTTACTAGTAAGACCAGTCTTTAGGAATCCCATGTCTGAGAAATGTGGGGGAAAGTCTGGAGTAATGAAGACGTACCCATGGTGGAAGAGGATCAGGAAAGGGAACACTTAAGCATATTGGACATACAGAAGTCCATGTGCCCTGATGGAATGCACTCACAAGTAATGAGGGAACTGGTGTATGTCATTGCGAGGTTACTCTCCATAATCTTCAAACAATCATGATTAGAAGTGCCTGAGAACTGGAGGAAAGCAAACAGCACTCCTGTCATCAAGAAGGGCAAGGTGGACCCAGGGAACTACAGGCTCCTCTGGAAAGACAGAGACTGAGGTGGACTGGAAACTGAGTGGCCAGTCACAGAAGATGGTGATCAGTGGCACAAAGTCTATTTGGAAGCCAGTAACTACTGGTGTACCCCAGCGGTAAATACTGGGTCCAGTCCTGTCTAACACCTTTATTAATGATCAGGATGATGGGAAGGAATGTACGACCAGCAAGTTTGCTGATGACACAGAACTGGGAAGAGTGGCTGATACGCCAGGGGACCCTGCTGCCATGCAGAGAGACCTCAACAGGCTGAAGATATGGTCTGACAAGAATCTCATGAAGTTCAACAAGGGCAACAAAGACTATTAAGGAATTAGAGCATCTCCTGTGAGGAAAGGCAGAGAGAGCTGGAACTGTACTGCCTGGAGAAGGCTCAAGGGGGGACTCACCAATGTGTCTGAAGGGAAGATGTAAAGAGGACAGAACCAGGGTCTTTTCAGTGGTGCCCAGTGAAAGGACAAGAGGCAATG
This sequence comes from Rhinoptilus africanus, assembly GCA_013400135.1. Classification (NCBI taxonomy): domain Eukaryota; kingdom Metazoa; phylum Chordata; class Aves; order Charadriiformes; family Glareolidae; genus Rhinoptilus; species Rhinoptilus africanus. Next base: position 126,358 of record VXBO01002854.1, read on the forward strand.
AGCACAAACTGAAACACAGGAGTTTCCTTTTGCACATCAGGAAATACTTTTCCATTATGAGAGTGACTGAGTACTGACACAGGTTGCCCAGAGAGGCTTTGGAGTCTCCCTCCTTGGAGATATTCAAAAGCTACCTGGGTATGATCCTGGGCAACTGTGTCTAGGCATCCCTGCTTGTCCCTGCTGGTCCAGATAACCTCCAGAGATCACTTCCGAGCTCAACCATTCTGTGATTCTGTGATTCTAGATTGGATCCCTCATTTATAGTCCAGGACTGACAGCTTAATACCAGTCTTGAAAACAAGATAAACTAACAAGGATCACTTAGTAACAGTTGAGTTCACTTACGGAAAAAATATCTCAACTTCATAGGTGAGTTAAAGTTTGTGTAGTTTGTTTAGCAGATTGTTGAGCACTAAATGGAAGTTGAGCATACGGTAGTAGCTCAACATTGGCATGAAAAGGTGCGGATGATAGCTATAAGATTTGCATCTGAAGTAAACAAACAGTGTCTGCTACCCATCTCTGGCTGAAAAGAGGCAGATCTTCAAACACAGAAGGTTTAAAACATTATTTAGATAGGTCACAGGATGTCTCAATATTTTAGCCCAGCGTCTCGTACAAGGGAGTCCCCAGTCTAGTTGAGGTCAACTTCACAGTACTAACGTAACACATTATAAATAATGCATACAATGTTTTTCTAGTCCTATATATACATGACATTTTAAAGAGCATCTTTATTTATAGGGACCTAACCTGTCCCATTCACTGATTTTTAATGAAATCATATTACTTTCCTCTTGTCATAGTTGAGTTCTGCTGCATTATATATGACTGCCCGGAGAATTGGCTGACTGTTAGGAAGAAAGTATGTTACACATTTCCCTGAAGTGTCACAACACTTAAGATTTTAATTCAGATACTCTTTTGTGATTGCATTTATCTCTCAACCTCTCATTAGAAGTAATTTAGGAATAAAACTTCACTATATACACAATCTTTCTCTCCAATTAAGTTACTCTGTACCCCTCCTACAAATTTTTAAAGGCTGACATTTATGTTTTCCTAAAAATGTCTTGTTTTGGAAGACTATTATCCTAGTCACATCTCAGAGAACTGTTAAAGAATTGGGGCACCAAGATAGCAGCAATATGAGGCTTTGGGTCAAATTATTTACTATTTTTGTTGCCACATTGATAATTGGTAATCTGTTATTTGCTAATGCGATTATAAAACCAGCAATGCATTTTGCCTGCAACAACTAACCTTTTGGCTAAGTATTAATACTGTCCTATATTTAAACACCAAGTTTTCTAAGTGCTGGAAACCACAATAGCTATATTTAGGCATGGTTAATGCTAAGTCCTAACAGTAAGTGAACTGCAACTGAAGTTTTTGTTAATATTTATGTGACAATTGCAATGTCAGTTGACACTAAGGACCCAAACTGATCCCCAAATTTATAATAGTGTACTCCTGACCCAACGTGCTGAACTCTGAAAGTCAGAGCCGTAACTGATCTGTGTCTGAAAGGAAACAGTTGAACTCACTGGAGCTTGAGAGCAATGTATTGAAGCTTGTCATTAAATTTCAGTTGAAGAGCAGATATTTTGCACTGCATATCACAAATCTTTCCTCAGCGAGCACGATGGGGCTATTATGATTTCTACAAGCTAAAAATTTAGACTAAGCCTCACAAAGAATCCTCTCAATTTTTGCAGAGGAATGACAATATAGCTTCACTCTGCAGAAAATAATTTGGAAACCAGGTTTAAACAGGAACGATTTTTAAAAAAATATCAGTCTTGCTGTGATGTCAGCTAGCCAATGGTGTTGACTTCAGTCTTAGGGGTGGTCCACAGTAATTAGCCGTAAACAGAGAGGCACATTAAATCATAGCATAGAATTTACGAGTGATCTTTACACTGATGTGACTGGAGAAGCAAGTTTGATGTGCGTTACAGTAAGAGTAGGTAGCTACCTCCCTAGGAGAGCTGGTTAGGGAAAGCAATGTTTTCCCATGAAAAAATACTGAACTGTTAGAAGAATGACATATACTCTAGGAATGCACCTATTTCACTATCTTCCCATTAGAAATGAGAGAAATCTTGTTTTCTGACAGTTTATGAGCCTTGTCTGCAATTGCCCCAGCTCCTGAACCAGCTGGCCTGCCTGACTTTCAGGAATCATGAGCCACCTCCTTGGGAAACTGGGTGCCACAAAAATCCCAACTCCCCAACACAGCTGGGCTTTCACAGTTCATAGCCCTTAATATGCTTCACACTGCTCCAGGAATGAGTTCCTCTGGGTTTCAGCAGTTTCTAAATCACAGCTCCCACGCAATTTGGTTTTTCACATTTTCATATGTATCTCAAAAACTAAATAGAAGCTTCAAACAGCATTTTAAATGTTTCATTTTAATTTCTTCTTCATATTATCTCCTCTGTTGTAATAAAGCAATTTAACACCTTGAATCAGTGTGTAAAAATGCTCCGTTATAACATCAAATAAGGCAAGAAATACTTGGAACAAGAAAGTAAGGTGCATCACTCAATACAAGTTAGAGTAGCAGCTGTTTTATTGCTGCAGCAAAATGCAGCCAGGCTGCCATCCAGATATTAAAAACAGGTGCCTATCTAAATCATGCTGGGGGCTCATTTTATTTTCTAGTTCAAAGTTTCAGAATCTTCCATGACAACTCTAAACAAAAGGAACTCTGAAGGGCAAAATAACATAAACACTATGTCAGAAGCAGTTGTTCTTTATAATAAGACAACTCTTTATAATAAGATGCAAAAAATTTGAAAAAATGAATGCAAATAAGTAAACAGATTAAAAATTAAAACTAATATAAAATCACAATATGCATACATAATAATAATAAAATCAGAATAAAATCATTGTAACGTTAAAATATTTAAAAATTATAAAAAATTTGCATTCTTAAAGTGATTCTAAATTTAATTTATGATTTTTTAAAACTAAATACTGTAGTTAGTTTGAAACTGAATTCATAATGGATTCTTTTTTCCACAGAGAGCTTCATAATTTTTAATTTTCTTTTCAAAATCAAATAGAAGCAAATGTTAAACCCTCTAGAAATGGATTTTCCTGTCTTTGTCCAATTCAGTTTGCAAGCACTAAGAGATTTTTTTTAGGCTGCACTGTGAGAATGTAGTATTTTCTTTGGCAGTCTCTGAACCATAACCAAGAAGATATTGTCTTTGTAGATATCAATTCAGATGCCTACTATTTCAGTCTGCTGTGTATTTCAAACATATGTCTGCTACAGAGATGCCAGTTCAATATATATCATTCCTTTGGGATTTATTGCTATTCCTTGCAAAGTACCTTCAGAGGAAGCAGGAGAAACAGACTGAATGAGAGTGAAATGAACCAACTCTGGAAAACTGCATCTATTAACCGAAACATACAGAACTAACTGTAAAATACAAGCAAATTCTACAAACTAAAGGCCTTTGCCAGAACATTGTGCACGTTAATTAAATCTTTTGGAAACTTATCATGTAATTAACTGTGAAGAGTTTTTATATATGAGCATTAAGCATCTGTCATGAAATTTATGTACAGCTGTACAGGTGCAGCTGTACCCAAAGAGTGCGAACTGCCAAGGTCTGACATCCCACCTGTCCTCAGGAATGTTTCCTACCCTGATTGGAAAAATACAAGCCCCGTTCTTCAGCATAAGTGGAAATTTCATTTTGTTTCTTTAAAAATCTAGATAGCTGAAGATGCAGTTATGGGTCTGAAGTGCATAATGGGTGTTTTAATCCAATAGTTTTATAATCCGACAGATTTCTTGGATTACAGAATTTGTTTGTTAAAAAAATGGAAATTAGATGGGGGAAAAATCAGATTAGATTTAAAAATATCTGTATTTCATTTTAATTTGTAAATTTTCAAAAGGAAAGTCTTGTATTATTGGAAAATTGAATTTATGGAAATTTGAGGCTTGTTAACATTTATATGATTGTTACACTATTTTAATTAAAAATGTAATAATAGTGCAAAAACTTCGATGGAAAAAAGTATGAAAGTGACTGGTTTGGGGTTTTTTCCATTAAAATAGTCTTTCATTTGAAACACTTAACCGGGTTTTGGGTTTCACACATCTTTGAAAAAATAGTGTATCTATTGTCCACCTTCAGATCTCATGAGCTAAATCTAAGATACACTACAGTGTTACGTTTGAAAAATAATTCTGGTTTAAAGTAGCCTGCCCTATTATTTTTTTTTTTTTTAAATTGTAATCGAAATGCTGGGATGCATAATTTACCTTAGGGTGTGACAGATTTTGGGAAACACATTCTCAAACCTCCATAAAAGAAAACTGTGTGCTCAACTGTAGTGTAAACACCAAAGTCTGGTGGTCCTAAGACTATGGCCAGTAGAGTAGGGACCATGGCTTTGAAGGTAAGGCTGGTGAGCTGCACCAGCTCTCAACACTTCTTGTCCCTTTCTGCCAATAAAGTTTGAATGCTGTAAGTTTGTTCTTTCTTTCCTATACAAATAAAGATGCACATTCATCATTTATTTGCCCAGTCACAGTCCTAAGAAGAGTTACTTAAACCCGATGTCCTGAGCTACGCTGAATAAAGCCTTCCCTGCCACATCTGCCTCTCTGGTGCCACAAGCCCTGCTACAAATTGTGCCGGCTCAAAGTGTTGTAGTCTAGAAACAATATCCTGTTCTTTGGAGTCCCTTAGAAAGCCTGGGAAAGAGTGATGACTCCTTTACCAAGTAGTGACACTGTTTTTCCCCTGCAGTACTTATTTCCACCTCAGAAGACATTTTTCATGCTCTAAAGTATGCCTTGCCATAATTTTCTGGAAGCCAGCCACGTCTAACAGGTTAAAACCTTTAAAGATTGTCCAGTCTGCAAGATTTTTTAAAGAACAGGAATAGCTCAAGTATGATGTGCATCCAAATGTAGAGTTTAAAACACTAGAGATATCTAAAAATAGTGCTTAACAGCAGTGGAGAAATGTTCCTGTGTTTCCTTAATCTCCAGATTCACCATGGGATAGAAGCTGCCTGTATAGATACCAGACACTGGTGATTTGTGTGCATGCAAAAATTGAATAGATATTACAACAGATCTTCGTGGGAAGAAAATACAGATTGTGGAATTCTTTGAACAAGCCAGTAAAATTGTAACTATCAGACTGCAGCAAATCCTTATCCACAGGGAGAAAGATCAGTGCAGACCTCCTCACAAATCAGGGAGTGTAGAATTATGGAAATATTCTTGCTGCTGCTTTTTGTGTGTTTGTAGAAGCTTTTCATACCAGGTCTAGGTTATTACTTACAGTGACACAGACTCCACTGCCATGATAGAAACAGGCTTTGTGGAGCTGGCATCCATTTTCTGTGTCTGCACCTTATTTTTCTTCTACTCTACTAGGTAAAAAGCATCATTTGTTGTTGACCATTGCTATCAGTACTCCCCTTTGGTTTTTCCCTGAACTTACACACGGGATGCCCCACAGGTCTTGCCCATTCCTTTCAGTTTCTCTCCAGTAGCAGTGTTCAACACTGTTTCTATCCTGCAGCATTTTTGGGAGGTTTTTAGTCTGCCATACTTTCCATAACACAAAAATATGGTCATAAAAATCTCTCTGTCTCCAGTGTGGGTTAAGGAGGTTCCACTGCTCCAGTCAGAGAGCAAGGGAGAAGCAAGCTCCTAACTTCAGTGCAGCAGTTGTGTAGGTCCCCCGTCAAAATACTCGGCCACCTCAGTATTAAATTTATCTAAACATCAATCTAATTAGAAAAGTAAACACTCCTGAGACCTCTCAGGACATAATTTTCATTAGCTGTTGCTTATAACTTGATTTGATGGAAAGCAATGAGCCAGATTTTCACTAAACCATCTGTTAGATAGTAACGGTGAGATATCATGACATATGGCCATTTGGTGAATATATTTCCAATATTTAGAGCTATGTAATGAGAAAGAATCCCTTGACATAGAAAAAATCTTCTTTCAAGGAGGTCCTGGGAAAGACTCCAGACACAGACAGATTCACAGATGGAGTGTCACAGTGTATCGTATATTTATTTCAGCAAGACAGTTAAACTTTAAGAAATAAAACACAACAACCATTTGAAGTAGCATTTGCTAAATTCCAGCTATCTCATTGCTCTCTATCTGAAAACAGGTTAATCATGTCCATGCATTTCAACCGACCATTACCTATCTCTATTATAAGAGAGAAGCAGTAGACAGAAACAATAAACACTGCTAATTGCAGGTTTAGCTTGTGCTATATATCTTCCTTACTTCATGCCAGGTTCCAAGTCCCATTCATTCATACCTCTAAGAGTATATGCACCAACACAAGTTGAAAATAAATAACACATATCTCACACAAAGAAGAAACCCATATTTTAATTCTTGTTCAAATATCACTAACACAGTAGCACTAAAATACATAGATCCTTATGTTCTAATAGATAAGAAGCACCTCAGTATTTAGCACTTAAATCTTCATCTCCAGCTTTAAACATTCCAAAAGAAAAAAAAATTCTTTATGCATCTCATATGTTTGTCAGATAATTCTAAATATCTGCAAGGAGTACCATTAAATCCTTCAGAAGCTGTGCAGTAATGCATAATTCATCTCTGTTTGTAAAACAAAATAAAATGAATCAGCCTCCTATTTCAGAGGAGACTCCCCCATATATTTTCACATGGTCTTTAATAGCCACTAAAACATATTTCTTATCCTACTGAGTATTGCTGAGGCAGCTTTAGAGAGATAGTGAAACGCCGTTTGTAGAAACTACAGATTATTTTTCTTTCTCTGGGTAAGTTCTTTAATTCTTTTAGCTCTCAAAGTTATTTTTGGCGGAACCGATAGAACCAGCCATTGTGACAAAGTTTGATCCCACAGACCCCTGTTGTTGTAAAGGAGAGCCCCAGTTTTCATTTTCTGCAAAAAGAAGATGTAACAAAAAAAAAATCCCCTAGAAAACCTCATCCCTACAAAGCGATCCCCATTGCCATCCAGATGTTGAATTTTCTGCAGATCTCAAAGCCATCCTTTGCATGAATAACTAAGAAATTTTAATCACTGTAAAATAATGAAAATGGGGCACTGATTTCTCATCATCCACTGATTAATCACATGCATATGTCTCTCCAGCTCACAGCTGCACTTCTGGGGTCTAGGGAGAAGCGTACCTGTAAGCTCCTTGAAAAAGAGGAAAAAGCCACTGGAGGGGACATACCATAATCACAGTAAATCAAAATAGAGTATGCGCAATTTGCTAGCAGAATATCAGTCATCAGAAGTAAATTGCTATATTTTGGGTGACAGCCAGAGTCTGTAATTTTTTGGAGTAATAATTATAAAGTTCACGGCAACATTCCTTGTACCTGGCAAAACCTGCTCGGGCCAGCCCTCCTGAGATGCTCGCAGAGAGGCACACAGCCATATCCACCGCCGCCAGCTTGCAGCACTAATCGGATTGCAGCATGCATCTCTGGGAGTACATATGTGACTCCACGTATGAAGACTCACGTGTGGTGATGAAGTGGAAATGTTTGAATCAAGGCTTCTAAAATAGCAGATCGGTGTGTTGTTTCTAGACAAGCATAGTCAGGAGTGATGGATATCTTCAATGCTGCCAAGATCCAGCTGAGACAGGTTCTCAGAAAGTACAGAGAGAAGACAGATTATGTTTTCTTCTGCTGAAATTGAGTGCCCACCTACATTGCTACAAATCTCAGATCTCTGACATTTCAAATGTAAAAAGACTGTTGATTTTAAGATAGAATATGCTTTGAAAGCATTCAGAGAACTGAAGAGCACCAACTGAAGAACTGATTACCCCTCTAGTGCTGAGGACAAGAATGAAATATTACTGAATTTACATAAAATCTTGAGGGTGCTAATTTAGTTTTACTAAATCTCTGAATTACATTTTATACCAGGAGGTGCTTATTGGAATAGAAATAACAGGTAGCTTAGAATATAAACAGAAATAAAGCGATAAGAACAGTATCCTTCTTTTCACTGGAGTAATACAAGCACATTGCCGTATTTAGTGTTGACTGCAATTTTTATGCAACATAAAAGAAGTTTGTTCAGGGCAAGTGGAGCCTGTAGTTTACAAGAGTGCTACTGACACAAGAAACCACTAGATCACACATCTGAACACCATGGTATAGTCTCTGAGATAAGTTTTGACCTCTCCTGTTACTAATGTAAAGAAGTTTCAACATTTAAACTGAATAAATGATTGCGGCTGTTTCTTTTTTTTTTTTTTTCTTATTTCATTTCTTTTCCTCTTTAAGAATAAGTCACTTTTGTGCTGCATGCAACAAGAATGGAGTACATTGCCATCACTGATGTGTGACAAGAGTGTTTAACCAGGACATCCTAGTGAAATAACTGCAAGAGTAGAAGCAGGGATAGCAAACAGCAATAGAGGAGAAGCACACACTCAGAAAATATATATTTCTATATCTCCATAATATTACAAGTACTCAAACTCTCTTGGAACAGAGAGATGGATATTCAAGTATTTATCACATATGAAATGTAAACAAAACATTAACTTGATTGCTTTCTTCAGCACTCATCCTGATGCCTTTGTTTAAGTGTTGTCCATAATCTCAGCTTTAAGAGTATAATTATTTAACTAAAAGACTAGTAGGAATAAAAATGATAAAATTTTTCTTTGAACAGTAGAATACCTGTATAAACCAGTGAATTATCTAATTCTGAAGGAGAGTGGTCCAGAAAAGTTTACACTTACATCAAAGAGGATTCCAAAGGCTTGAAATCTTAGCACCAGACAAAGTGCAGAGACCTAAGGGACGGAAACAAAGATGTTTTACTGTTAAACGCTCTTCCTGTAATGAATCACACACAAATTTTACTCTGCTTAGGACAAATATTTGTACTCTAATGGGCACCTGAAGTAAATAAAATAATTTCATAGTAGTGCAAATACATCCAAATGCAAACAAAGTGTATATTTATTGGATGTTCCTTCTGTATTACACTTCTGCACAGTGATTAAACTGAAATACTGTTATTGCTGTAGTGGTGGCATAACAACAGTCAAGAAAGCCATCTATTGCATTAGTCTTATACACCACTGTACGAAAAGCTTAGGTTTTGGAACACAGAAATCAACCATTTGGATGAAACTGGCTTTATCTTGTTCATAATCTGCTTTTGACAAAAACCAGCATCAGATATTTTCAGTGAAATAGATATGAACCACAGCAACAAGCATGCTCTGCCTGTCATATGATATCTACTAGCTCAGCTAAAAATACATGGTGCTATGCCGTATGGCTTTTCATTGATTGGAATAAATGGGTAGAATTACATAAATACTGTAATAACCTTATAACTTTACACTTGTAATACTCCTTTTCCCTCCTGAGAGTTGCAAAAGACTTTATAGACATGGTAAGAGAGAAAATAAAACCTCAGTCTAACTTGGTAGCAAAAGGTGCAGGAAAAGCATAAGCAGGTTTAGTGATTGACCAAACATCCCATATCAACGTTCTGACAGTGCCAAGAACAGAACACCAGGATCCTAGTTTTTAATCTTAGGTTTTTACTTTTGACTACTCTCTGAGAAGCCTTCCTTACACACACCTTTACCTATATCACATCTCTGTTGGGTATAAAGTCAATGCAAATCATTGTGATCTAAGCAGTTTGTGGTCTTGTTAATGTGATTATATTCATGACATCGAATGATACCTTCATGAAAAGTGAAACTTCCACCACATACTGAATCAATGTTGTGTTGAATTCCTTTAAGTTATAAATATTGGAGGTTAAATTTTCAACTATTATTCTATTGAGACCACATGTTTAGCTGGTTCGTACCGGTGGTTTGTTCTTGTTTGGGTCAAATGATGATCTGTTCCCCTCCTACACACACTGTTTCTTCCAATGCAAATAAGTGGATCAAGTATGCTTTACCCCACAGAAGCACAAAAAACCTGGATGGAGAAAGGTGTCACTACTGGGATTCCCTTTGCAGAATCAGACATGGGTGAGTTACCACCCTGACAATGCACAGCTTTTTATAAAGCCATAGCAACAGGTCACAACACTTATTGATTTCTGGTTTAAGAGTTTAAGGTTTTTAACAGTGATATTGTCCAAGATGTGCTTCTGTTAAGACTCAACTGCAATTTGTATCACTGTTGAAGGGCAGCAATTTTCATTTAAGTTTTAGAAATTAAATGCATAAGCATTTAGAAGATTCTTTTTTTAAAATCAAAACATAATTTTCTTGTAAATTTCCCGAAAGACTGCAGTCAGCTTAGGAGACAGCCAGATTCTTGCATCCTCTCAAAGGCAATCTCTTTTACATGGTCAAAAATGATCTATTTATATATGTATCAGCAGGTGGTTTTCTTAAGGGGTTTTTTTGCATGCTTAAGAATCCAGAATAACCAAGCCCTGCAATATAGAGTGTAAAACATCAAATGACACTATTATACATCAGTCTAGAATATTGAATATCATGATACCATCTCTAAAGTGCCTATTTTGCTTCTGTGAAACAAAACAGGGAAAGAATTTCAGACTCTTTTCCCCCCACTATTGTTTTCATAGCCTCTGTAGGTTTTGGGATCAGTCACCAGTCTGCCCAACCATTCCGAGCTGCAGAAAGAAATTTTCTATTTGGTTGGTCCAAATAGTTGTTAGCAAACTGATTTCTGTAGCTATTCAGTTCCCTCTCAGCTGACAAGCAAAGGACAAAAGGAAAGTCCTCATTTTTCTGCACACAGAGTTACCGTAAAACAATTAGTTTGTTTTCTTCAGAAACATAAGCCTTACTTGTCTTAGAAGTACTTGACCACATTATAATCGGTAAAAAACTTGTAATGTGAGAGTTCATGCTCTAGTTACACATAATTTTTGTTGCATTGGGGTTTTTTGCAAATTAATAACACCGTTTTTCCTTGTACATTATGTTTCCTTAGGTTTCATCTGCATTAATGACTACATTTAATGCCTTGAACTAAGTGACAGGTATTTTACGTGTTAATACTGTCTCCTAATGTTTCCAGAGCAGTTTATATTTTGCTAACAGTCAGGACTGAAGGAGAAATGATGCTTTCAATTTAGCCTGAGGCGGGCTTGTAAGAATAATTACTGGCTTTTATGTTGTTTAAATAGTTATTTTTAAAAATCAACAATAAAAAACCCCAAAACAAAACAACACTAGAACAAAATCTTAACCCATTACTATGACTCAACATTTTTCATATGTATGTAAGACAGGGATATCTTCCTAGCATTAATTATTACAAAGGTAAACTATCTCCAGTTGCAGCATTCAGAGGAACTGCACATCGCAGTCAGTAATTCTCAGCGCTCTCAGTGACAAGGCTTTTGTGATGTGGATTTGAAAGACTGTAATAGCTTCTGGCCTTGGAAAAACAAGGTTCCTCAGCTATTTCAACCCAATATTGATTGTTTCAACTGAAACAGGTACAAATTAGAGACATTTGGTGAAATTAGCTGATTTGTCACCTCAGTTCCCTTCCTTCTGCTTCCCATGAAAGCTATTCACAAACTCAGAGAAACAGCATCTTTGTGTACAGCGTACATTTAAACACACTAAGAAGCCTTGCAAAATACACTTAGAAACAAAATTCCATCTGTACTTGAAAGGATTCTGACTGAGAACTCAGCAGCAGTGCACAATTCATCCTAACACTGACTTTATTGAACCTGTCTTATACCTCCGTAAAGAAAAAAATGTGCATTTCAGATGCAGCACATTGTATAGCACAAAATTTAGTTAAGGGGATAAATTAAAGAGACAAAGAAATACAGGAGAAGTTAGAGCAGAATTAATTCTGTCTCTGGGAAAGTATTTCTACCCAGAAGCATTACTTTATATATAATTATTTGATAGGTAATGACAAACAACCTAATGATTAGAGAAGTTGTCAACACCATAGATTTGCCAGCAACAGAAAGCATCTGGAGCCCTACATGGAAATAAGTGCCACAAAACCAGATTTTAAAATGAAATGTGCCAACCATGCTTATCTCATTGCATAAATTCTTGTTGCACTTCTGAAATAATCTCACATTTATGTTCTGAAAGATAGGGAAGTGATACAACTCAAGAGCTACCATCATAAAAAAATGACCGTACAACAGAGTGTGAGAACTTTAACAAGCAATGATAAGTCACTTATAGAAGGTTCTCTAAATAATATCGCTCACAAGTGTATTGAAAAAAGTGGTAATAATACATGAAAGACAGGAATGTACTTAGTAATTTCAGAACAACTTTATATGTCAGACTGCCAGATAAATATTTACAGCACACTCCAACTTAGCTGAACTTATATGACTTCAATCAGGGGAAACTGCTTCCAGACACGAAGGTCGTGAAATATGTTATCAACTTTCCAGAGCCTGCCTTCAAAATCACATTGAAAGTGGAGAGCCACACGGCTGTCTAGTGTTATGCAGACTTAGAAACACTGATAGGAAGTTTATGAAAGCCTCCCCAGGGGAAAAAAAAAAAGAAAGGCAAAAAAGAAGATTGTGCTGCTATCATTTTATTTAATAAAAACTTCAGAAGATTGCTTTTTATGTATGATTCTTATAACCATGCCTGGGAAGAGCGACCCGTGACATTGGAGGCTGTGTAGACTGCTGAGACTTCAACGTGGATGGTAAGAATCACTCTGACAAGTGAGAACAAATGCACAGAAAGTCTGTGCAGCAGGCCTCCAGCCAGACCGGCAGTGTCAAGTTGTCTGCTTTTAAAAGAAATGTTACTTGTGCTACACAGGAGTGGAAAGGGAAAGCATACCAGTTAGAAAGGACTGTGAATGAAGCCAGAAATCAGCCAAAGTTGCCACTTACAGCCACAGTCACACCTGGAAACAAATAATTATTTGAGATTAAAAACTTAAAGATGTTAAGGAAGGAAATGTGAAGAACGAACAGTGTTTCTAAGGAATGCCACAACTCCTTTTGGTATCATTATTCTTTGGTATATTATTATTCATAGATTAAGTTAATTCGTTATATGAAATTCTCACCCAAAGGACCCTCTACCTTGTTAAACTGAAAACAGATAGAAGCAAACAATTCCAGGTATGATGGAACCTTGAAATTTAGGCCTTAGGTCATGTGCAATAAATTCTGCAAATTGCAGTTAAAAGGAGTGTTTTGGTGTCAATTACTATTTTGAAGCATCACTAGCAATGCCGAGAATTCAAAAAATCCCCAGTACAGAATCCTTCCTCTAATGAAAATGTTTGGTTTGGTTTTATTTATTATCTGTTTTCTGAACCTTAGGCACATCAGAAATACTATTTTCTAGTTTTTTCACATGATGAGAAAAGCTAGAAATGACTTTTAATTCATTTGTTTGGACTTTTTTTTTTTTTTTGGTTAAAGAAAAGCTAAAATAGAACATGCAATACTAGTTTTCTAACCATTCTGCACTATCAGGTTATGCTTATCTGGAAAAAGCAGGGAGGAAAGGATTAGTTTCTTAACTATCTTTTTGCAACACTGGTTAATTTATTACTTCTTGTGTACCCAGTATTAGGTATTGCTATTCCTGCCATATGCTGTGGGATGCGGTTGGATACTTATATTGCTGCTGCTGCATAGCAATGTTGCTGATGAAAGAAAGACTATAAAAAAGTAGCAATACACACAATTTTCTTGGCTGAGTCGCACAGAAAATAAGAAATACCATTAACACCACTGCATGTATAAATGCATACACAAATCAATGAGTTTAGGTACACCACTGCCCAAATAATCGGCAACAACAATAATGTGGACTACTACTACTGACACAGTGAATATATCAGTTCTCAGCCCATATGACAATAAATGATGGAAAAAAAATAAGAAAAGGCAGACCCATAGAGTATTCTCTCACTTTGTTGTACTTTCTGCCTCTAAATGCTTTTAAATAAAGCAGAATGACAGTGTACGTTGTTCACAGCAGCCTTATGAAACCCTTGCCAATATCCAGCCCATTGATTTGCAAAATGCAAGTTAAGGTGACTGCAATTTAGACCCCCAGGTGAGACTCATACCCAATGCTGGAATACTGGTCGTGATGCATAGCAGGAGAAGCAGCAGGTAGATGGCAGGGCTAAGGGCTACATGGACCCTTTTCCAGAGGTGATACAGGAAGGATTTTCCAGATTAATTAGAGACTCTGATTGCATCTTTGGCCTGATGAAAGCATAGACAAGTTGAGCCCAAGCATTTAAGCACTTTTCTTGACATTCTTGCTTGGCTCTCAAGTAAATTAAATTGATTGATTTAACTTATGACATTCTAAAGAAAAGGACTTGGGGGGAGGTACTTTTAATCCATGGGGAAAGAGTTGGGGCATTTTTCTTTTTCCAAAAGCAGTCCTGGGACCACAACACAAATTCATCTGTAGCCTAAATCTCCCCAACAGCAATGCAGCGATTTTCACTGCTATTGAAGTAGGCCATCACCAAAGCTAAATGTATTTGCCATGTCATTAACCAGTCCTAGAATCAGTTTAGTTTGAGTTTACTATGGTCACAGCTACACTGGTTTTATGCACAACAGCCACACAGATTTAACTATTTTTGAACATCTAATTTTTTTTTTTTTTTTTTGTCCTGTAACCTGTTTTATTTTAACACAAACTGTCAGAAGAACAAGATACTGTGAAATCCCATTGCTGTCTCTTACTGCTGAGATAATCGATGTTACAGGCCTGTTGCTCTTATCTTTGGGGAGTGTTTAGCAGCATGATGGGAGTTCCATTTTGATTTGTGACTGTTTCATCTGGGTGGCCCAAACCACCCATGGAAGGTGTGAACAAACAGACAGCTGCTGCTTTTATAAAGCAAATAGTGTGTTCTGGATCTTAGGTTTTATTTTTGATGCAAGTAGAATATTGGGATTACAGCAAGTAAGACCTTGGGATCAAGCTGGTGCCTGCAGATCTGATACTATTTGTTTAAAGGGCAATTCACTCATCCAAAACCAAGTCTGCCTGGAATTAGTTCATCTAAGGAATAATACCGAAAAGGATGCATTAGAAGGTGAACAACTTCTTGTGGCCTAAACAGTGGAACATTTGCAGGATCATGAGGATATTCTGATGGCGCCTCACAATTTTTTTAAAAGAATACATATTCAGATGTTTGACCTCTCTCAAATCTCTTTTTAAAAAAGTTCGCCTTTCAAGCATGGCATCAGTTGTTGCTTGTAATGGCATGACGTGAACAATGCTATTAAAAGACTACCAGTTTACACAAGAGGCCTGAGGTTTCTGAAATATTTCAGAGGCAATGTTATATTTAAATCAGTTCAGGCATATTGAAGAAGGGTGCAAGAAAACTACTGTTAGAAATCTGTTCTGGACCTAGAAAGGTGTCATCTCTACTGATTTTTTCAAAAAATATGTGCAACCCTGACATCATTTATTGTTTTCTAATAAAAAGAGCAATGTGCCTGGCTTTGGTTGTTAGGGCCATTGTTCAACTAAGTGTATTTCAGCTGAAGGTTTTAAGCTCCAAGATAGTTAGGAAAGTTGATGACCTACAGGAATATGTAGAGTATGCACGGTGCTGAAAGGCAGGAGAGTGAAGTTTGACTCTATTAAGATGGATGTGGAGTGATTGATAACATGTGTGAGAATGTAGATAGGAGACTTGAACACGGAAGCAGAGGAGACAGGGAGTATATTTTTACTCATTTCTAAAACTTCTTTTCTAGAGCCAGAAGGGACAAAGTGCAGATTATTTGTAGTCTCCTCCAGTTTGCTGTGGTAAAGATGATTTTTTTTGAATCTATGGATCCAAAACTAAACCTAGAACACTAGAAAGACTATGTTGAAGAAATGCTACGAGAATTCATCACAAGGTCTTCTTCTTTGGTAAACGAATCATGTTCTTATTGCACACAACAACAAAACAGCTCTCAACATCCATTAAGGGCATTACTTTAAAAGGTAAAAGCTCATGAATGTTTTTATGCCTTTTTACACAACTATCCTTTCATTTTTTCTGCAGCCAGGTCTACCTTGAGAACTGAGGAAGTAAGCAGAGACTGCCTGCTTTCTAAACCTGAAAGCACTGCTTAGAAATAACTCTGCAACTACTCCTTAAGCGTGAGTTAAGCCATTTAAAAATGTTGGGTCTTCTGCCCATAAATAAGATATGCTATACATGTTTACCCTAAAATCAGTGTTTTGAATTGCAATCACTAGACTCTTACTCGCTAAAAAAAATGGCAATTTATTTAACTCTTTTTAACATAAACTAAACATTAAAAGTCATATAGGCAAATATAATCTACACAATCCAAGACAGTCAAACATTCTCAAACTCCCAGTTGTTATAACAACCCATTTTCTGGACGTAATATTTCAATGTGCTTTTAAACGCTTTCATATGAGTTGCTGCCCCTTTTCTTCATTATCTTTACCTTGTCAATAAGGTGTCTTCCCCTACAGCGTTTCCAGAATTCTCCGTTTTGTCTTGAAACAGCAGTCTGATAGCTAGGATGGCCTAAAGCAATGGGGACTCTACCATCCTTCAGGATGCGAGTATGCTCCCCATTCCAGCTACTTTTCTTGTTCATCTGCACTGTAACAGCAGGCACACAGGCCGCACTTATTGCAAGAGGTAAATAAGATGTAGAAAGACATTTCTGTGTCTTACTGAGAGTTACAGCATGGATGTTGATATGCAAGAGGTAAGAGAAGGCACGGATCTAAAGACAGTCATTCTTCCTAAAGCATCATGATCTTTCACTCTCTGCTGTCTCTAAACATACTTACTGGTTTTAGATTTCAGCAACATTTTGCTTTTCACACCATAAAAAAGAATCTCTGGGAAACGTTCTACAACCATTTGCCCGTGCTTTGTTCAGCTTGTTCCTCAAGAAGGTTTCAAGGTCTCACCCAGTATTTTCCATTTGATTTGTACTGCCATCACTGAAAACGTACTTTAATCTGCTTTCCACCTATTAGAAAATTTTCTCTGAAAGGTGATAAATACTATCTCTATAAAAACTGAGTAAATGCAAAGGGAGAAGAATCAATAGTTTTGTGAGTTTCTTATTTTTGCATGCCCAACTTCAGACATGCTACATAAGTAAGAAGAGCGGTGATCAGTTCACCTGAAAAATCAAACCTTTTGACATTGAATAACCTGATTTTTGGGTCACTTTAAACATAAGCTCAACATTTCCAGGTGTTTCCCATGTTATTTATGAGGAGTTTAAATGTAAATCTAGCAGTAAGGAGCTCCAGGTTCTACCATCTGATTTATTGGCAGACTTGAGGAAATCACTTCAGTTCTTTAAACTTAATTTTTTTTTCACTGAACATTTAAAGTGCTTATCTACCATTGTCCCTGGTTTGAGGAGAATGGGTTTAGTATTGCAGGAAAGGGTGGCTTGTTATGCTCACACTAGGCACCTCACCGCTACTGCTCTTCATCTCTCTCTGCTTACTGGGAGCCTTCACTAACCCTTCCTTTTCCAGCTTCTCTCAGCAGGCTGAAGCAAGCACTAGACGTTTCACGACAGAGGCCAGCACACAAGCATTATCCCATGATTGTTTCTAGCTCGCTGTGGTTACATTCATCATCTCTGGGCTATGTTTATTTTTGGTACTGTTTACTTCTTCGCCTTAATATCACCATTTAACAAAGAAGCTATGCCATGTTTACATGCAAAATATTGCCTTTAATTTGTTGCCTTCAACCTAACACATGCAAGTAGATTTCTCCCCTAGATGAATATTCTTTTTATACTTTTCATGTTTGGCTTAAGTCACATCATATTATGTTAAAAACTTTTGGCTGTTTCATAACATTGAAGCAGAAAGGCTCATAAAAAATTTGATTTATGATCTGTAAAAAGACCTTATAGCATGTATGCGCCCTGGCTCTCATTTCAATGTGCTTATATATGAGAACGTATGCATGTATGTGCATGTATGTGCACATGTATTTTGTATATATGTCTATATGATGTTGCTACAGTGTGGCAAGTGTCCAGGATCTGAAGGTTTCCAGCTATGATACAGTTTAGCCAAATTACACGATAGCATATATATATATATATATGTATATATCAATAGCACAATCAGTAGAAACACACTTTGCAGTAACTGCTTCTTACCTCTGCTAATATATAGATATTTCTTAGTAAAACCTATAAGCAGGACTAGCTTTCTGAAAGAGAAAGAGAGAGAAAGAAGTGAGGGGTTGGGGAAGTGAGGCGGGGGTGGGGTGGAGAGAGAGAAGTAAAAGCAAAACTGCACAGTATTTCATTTAAGCAAATTGCTACAGATATCTACTGATTCAAACTTACAGATTTCATAATCTTTTTCGAGGAGAGAACAGTTGGCACATTTTTGTCAGGGTGAAATAAACACCGTGTTATTTTAAGCAAAGAGTATATACATATTTTCAGAACCACTTGGCATGATGAAGAGCTGGACATTAGGGAAAGTGTCTGTTTTTTGTAAAATTCCTATGGTTCCTACAGAGATCCTCTCTGACCACAGAGGTTTACAATGGAAAAGAAAGTATAATGATTTCTCTCATAACTCTTTATGCCTCATAGACCTGTTTTTCTGTAAATATGTTCTGATTCATAACATAAGGTACACTCTTTATTTTTTCTTTAGATGCAGAAGGACTTACTTCATTAAAAGTAAAACACAAATTTGACTAAAAATGAACAGAAATACTTAGGACTATGATTTTTTTTCCCCCAGGTGCAATGTCTACGTTTATTTGTAAAGTACCTGAATGTTACTACATTTATCTGAAACTTATGCTGCTCTGTGGTTATAAAATTGTTGAAAAACTAGATGATAACTTTGTTTTTTACATCTTTTGGTTGAGGGTTTTAGAGCAGTGATACTGTCTTTCTAATACAAATTTCTTTGTCTCTTCTACTTAAGCAAATTCAGTCTTCATCCTTGACTTTCTATCCACTTCCATCTTCAGTTTTACCATTTTTCAAACCCTTTTAGCTGTTGACTATGTTCAGTTTTACCTGTGAGAATGCAAAACGTTCAAGGTGTTACAGTACTCTTCTTACAACACTTCTTACAACTCACTTCTTACGACAAGCAGAAAATGGTCAAATGTCTGTCCCAAATTACATCTTTAATAATTTGAAGGAGACAAATCTGATGTATTCCAATCATTAACACAAATATACCTTAGCGATGGTTTTGGTATCCACATCTAAATATTTATTACACTGTAATGCTCAGAACAGAATATAGAAAAATTGATCATTCTTGGGATAGTCAAAACACCTTAAGGCTCTAGGAGTTTGAGTCCAAATTTCAGAATAAACTGTTAATTTAGAAATGCCATTGTGTTTTGGAATGAATGGTAAAATAGCACCTAATTGTTTATCAAATCTTTTCCCTTTCTACATAAGGCTTTTCCATATGCTTAGTTTTGACAGACACGAGTCTATAAGCCCTGGAAGTGTAGGCAGTTATATTGCCAGAATTAGCAGATTTTCTGTATCTGATGCATCTCCAAGGAATTATTGGCAATCTGAAATGTAGAACCCATTAGTGTGAGCTAGGCAGAGCTTACTTTCATTCCTAAAGCCTGGGCTGAATTTACAAGTCTGGTAGACAGGTAACTAGGAGTGAGTGGCCATCAAAGTGGGAAACAGTAAGTATGGAGGTTTAAAGTACCATTTTACCATTAAAGTACCATAAAGATGCATGCACACGATCTACACAAGTGCCTGTCAGGGTATAACTACCCATGACCTAACAGACAAGTGTATGCCCACTAGATAACCTAAAAATGTAGATCCATGGAGAAAAATCAGCACTTCTAGCATATCGTTTCATCTTGAGATAGGTGTGTGCCCAAAACATGTTTCCTCACCATCCTACTGTTTAAAGTCTTCATTCCTATAATGTCTCTGAGAGGTACAGAAGTGCATTCAGCGGTAGGGCACAAAGATGCTGGAGGCAATGTTCACAAAGGTATTCAGACAACTGGTCCTAATTAGATACCTGATTTCTTCCGAAATTCAGAGACAGATAGTGTTTGCCTAAGATTAAGCTGTAAACCATAATCACCTTGTAATACCTGGCTTCAGCAGTTTGCATGTGGTCACACGGGAGATTTTTGGCAGAGCAGGGAAGCAACACGACTTTTGCGAGTTTAGACCAACAACAAAGCTACCAGGTCATCTGTTGTCCACATTATCTCTCAGCTTTGTCTAGCTGGTGCTCCTTCCTTAATATTTATTTGGCTAGTTCCTATGTTTCCATGTCTCACTGGACTCACAGCTTATGAGAAATTGCCTTATCCTTAACAAAATCACTCCTACCGCAAACAAGTTATTTGAAAAGCAGTATAGATATCCCCAAAGAGGATTAGCAGAGCCTCCTTCCAGCAGGCTGACAGGTTCTCTTTTGTTTCCTAGTCTTTTCTTCCCTGGCACCTTAATCCTCCTTGCTGAATTCAGATAGTCTAGAAGTATTAACATTCATCAACATGATGAGATGTCAAGTCCACAGCTAAAAACCCTCAGGCAGGAGAAATTCAGGTAAATTTCAAAGTAAGCCAAAGTCAGAAATTTAAAATAAAATAAAAATAAACAAAAAACTTGTTCATTTCTAAAAGAGATGCAACTGATAAATTAATTTACTGTTCCCAAACCCACACTCATATCGTGTTATCAGCTCGTTCACCGCTTTGAGGAAAGAGCAGGGAATGGAGGACTAACTCATACCATAACCCCCAGCTCTCTCTGTGTTCCGAGACTGATATAAATGGTCCATCAGATGAGAAAACTCTGGTTTAGAAGCTGAATAAATGTGACAGTGCAACAAACAAATATGTTCATCTTCTGACTGGAGCTTGTTAGCTCCAGAACGTGGTGTGATGCACAGCTCCATGCCTCCTGAAATGGCTGCCTTGTGTCTGACTTGATGTGTGGATAAAACTTTCCTGCATTTACCCACCCCCATCAGTAAGCAGCTTTCCATGGGCTGGTCACCCCTTTGTGCCAGTCCAGACAGCTGGTGCCCTGCAGAACTGCAGGGCCGTGGGGGTTCAGGTCCCACAGACCTGTTGTGCTTCCCAAACACTGAGGGGAAGAGAAGGCTCAGCCAAGCTTCCTGCTACTCACACTGGGATTCATGAATGCAGTAGCCTGTGAGACAGACAAAGGATCTATCTATCTGCCTCTCAATCCTCTATGTGGCCAAGTGAAGATTTAGTTGCTCAGAAATAAATAAATACCAAGATGCGGGGACTCTGTGTCAACAATAATGTGTACAGAGACTTCAGGCATGTCTACGCAACAAAGGTGAGAAACGTTTGGACACAAAACATTTTGAAATGTAAGCAGTTATTTGGAGTCCAAGTGTTGGTTTAGCAACTATTTGCTGATACATTTCCTGATCCCAGATATACAGAGAAAGACACTTCCTGTTTTTCTAAAAGGATTATCCATTCTGTCACAGAATATGCCAAAGAGATGGTTACCTTTTAAATATGGATGGATGCTTTCCCTGTTCTTCAAGAATTCTTTTGAAATTAGTTATAATGTTATTATAAAAGCACACAGTGTTTTATAATTAACTGCTAATAGGTAGCTACATGATTTGAAAAAATTTAATAGATTTAATTAAACTACTTAAACATTTACATTGCTCTAATCAAGTGTTAGGAGACGAGCATGATACGTGGTTTTATGATTAATTTGAAAAAACCTTTTATGAATATAAACAGCCTTTTTTTTGAAAGCTATGTATTCATTAGTAAGCGTAAAAGGTGAATGCTTGTACATCTTATTCCTTAGGAAATGAACATGGTGTCCTTAGCAGATGTTTACAATGAATGGAAAAATTCCTTCTTGGCAAGAGTTTTACAGCAACTGTTACTAATAGAGTTAATGCCTCAGATTTCTGTCTTTGTTTAACCTGCTCCTTGTGTGTTAAAGATGAAGGGATGAGGCATGGCTGTTTGTTTTCCTACCTTCTGACAGGTTGCTGCTTTACTACTTGCAAGCAAGTAATTTTTTAACCACAAGTGGCAAAAAGGCTGTTCACAATACTACAGGTTTGGCTTAAAATTCATTGAAAGACATTAATACAATCTCTGATTTTCATTTGCATTTCATCTGTCCATGGGAGAAGCAGCTGTAGTACCACCTGGAATTAGAGAACTGAAAAAAATAGGTGACACCCCACCAAAAGAAAAACTCATGGCGCAAAGTCCAAGCAACATGGGGGATAGATGAACTTGGAAGTATCATTGGATGTTCTTTTGTGAAGATTTATATGTCTACAAAAGTAAGGCAAGGAGTATCGAGTAAGGGTGGGAGAATGAGGTATCAGACACCGATATACTGGTATCGTGGTCCTGAGAAAAGCTAGCTGGGAGCTGCTTCCTGACCTTGTGAGGTTAGCAAAACACCTACTCCCTGTTCTTAGCATCCTGCTGTGTCCATAATGGAAGCCATGTCATCAAAGTTACAAAAAGTCCTCAGGATTTTCTCCTCCAAAGTTGCTCAGTCAACAGCACGATGATATGAGGCATAAGTTCAGGCAGAACTCAAGACAAGTCTTTAAGTAGCCGTTAACATGACCATCCCTATGCAACCTCTAACTCGAGAAGGCTCCAGATGCTGATTGTCAGAACATATTCACGCTATACCTTACCCTCTATTTCTTTTCCTATATAAGCATCCACTACAAGATACTTATTAAAAATAGGAAACTGGAAACGTTGGACTTTAAATTTATTCTGGAAGTTCCTCAGTTTTATCAACTTACTCAGTTTAAGAAAAAAAAGGAAGTGGCATCACAAGAATCTCTGCAGTACATTGGAAGAGCTGCAGTTTGGAGCTGGGACTAGTGCCTTAATTTCATATCACATAATGAAGTAGTCCATATTTTTTGAGCAATAAAAATGACTACAAGGGTAACAGTGACATGCAGACTTTCTTTTATGAGAGGGAAGTCATATAGATCAACCACAGTTTGGAGTCATGATCAATTTTGTTCTATTAAACAACAAATAAGGGTCTTCATTATTGCTTCTCTACTTTAATTTTGTTAAATTCCACTGAATCACAGAAAATATCAGCATGAACTGTGACATATGCAGACACAAAACTCCTCCCTGTCTTTCACTCTGTATTGCTGAATAAACTCTATAATGAGAGTTTCAAGGTATCTCTACTTTTAACTGTAGTGTATTGCACTTATATATTTTGTTTGTCAATATTTTTTTTATATTATGTATCACAATAGCACTTAACAAGAGGGACAAATTATACTAGGTGCCGTTACACAGATGCACAATGAAACAAGATTCTCCATTCCTAAACCTAGGGAGTTGATGCTTGGCTGTGTGGCCATGTACCACATCTTCAGTGACCAACTGAAGACTAACTAGTTTCAGAAACTGGACTATGACAGAGCAGGACTTATGAAGAATTGATTGAAAAAAATGAAGTAAAAGCAAAGCTAAAAAATGACAACATTCAGAATCAATCACGATTCACTGCATTTGTCTTTAGGTAGAACTATGCAGTGTGTGTGTGGTCTTGGCAGGCTTTGATGGGTTTACCAGAGGGTTACTTTTAGATGGAGCATATGATGGAGAGATTTCAAATATGCCTTTAAAAGCCTGTATGTCAAGTGAAGAGACAAAAAAGTCTTTAAAATTATATAATATAATAAAATATTTTATATGGATGAACCAAGACATGTCTATCTGTCAGCTGCTTTGGAACTATATTGTTTTATATTAGTAATGTAAATATATTTTGTACTGCAATGCTAAATATAAACCAGGCATCACACAAGCTGTTATGCAAGCATCTCCATTCAGCTTTGCCAGCAAATGTCAGCACTGACCCCACAACACCCCATGCCTAGGGCCTCTCTTACACAGAGAATGCCAATTGTACTGAACTGTGGGAGCACTTAAACTGAGGAGAACAGAGGCTCAAACAAGACCCACCAAACTTATTTTCACTTGACATCAAAGTCAGAATGTGAGTTCAACTCTCCAGACATCAAAGACTGGCACAGAAGCCCACTGTGCCACTTTGACCTGAAATGATGTCCTTATTATGTACAGTGGGAAGTTTATGGCTTTTATCTCAAAATGCAATGCAAGAAATTCAGTTAACTTACAATATCAAATCAATGTAAACAATAATAGTAGTAGTAGTGGTCCTTGTTATCATCATCATCATCATCTGGGCTTAATCAGTAAGAACACTGCTAATTAAAAGGATTGTTTCTATTATGCCAAGAATTCATGTTAAGTAGACTATGAAAATGATTGAGAAAAACCTTATTCACGGACAGTGAAATCAGTATAATTTTCTTTCTAATAGAATTTGATGACACACTGACTTGAGCTTCTCATGGCTTTACTGTGTTTCATATGCAAAGCTGGTTTCTAGTTAAACCTATCTTACTAAACTGAAGATTATAACCCCCTGCAGTTCGTTTTCCACAGTCTTTGAAACCATCAGAAAGGCCACCCACTGCTTTAGGCAAGCGGGAAAACAGAAGATGTTTCCATCGACGTGGCTAAGGTTAATTCTTGTTCAAAATTCCCATTTTCTTGCAAATAGGTACATTGGTACAAATCAGTGTGAAGACCTTACTATCACCACCGAGGAGGTGAGTGTTCTTTTGAATGAGCAACTGGAGATTCCTGATGTGGAAACAAGGGTGTACGGGATAGACAAGGTGCACAGCACACACAACAGGGACCAACAAGAACGTGGTGTGTGGAAGTGCTCCAAGAGCCAGAGGCTTAGGTCTTGTGATATATGGCTGTCTCCCTCATCTGCAAGGGCTTTTCCCTTGCCACCTGTACAAGAAAGGTTTGTAAAATATCAGGCAAAAGTAAACCTAGCATACATAGGTTTAGTCTAACCTGAGATCCTGGAAAAATTATGGAGAAGGTTATACTGGGCACTGTTGAAAAGCATTTAAAGAATAATGCAATTGTCAGGCACAATCAACATGGGTTGATAAAGGAAAAGTCCTGTTTAACCAATTTGATATCCTTCTATGATAAGGTCACACGCCTAATGGATGAAGGGAAGGTGCTGGATATAGTTTTTCTGGATTTTAGTAAGGTTTTTGATACAATCCCTCACAGCATCCTTTTGGAAAAGTTGTCCAGCTGTGGAATTAGCAGGTTCACGTTGTGCTGGGTGAAGAACTGGCTGAACAGCAGAGCTCAAACGATTGTAGTGAATGGGGCTGCATCTGGCTAGTGGCTGGTCACCAGCAGTGTTTGCTCCTCAGGGCTCAATTCTAGGGCCAGTTCTGTTCAATATATTTATCAATGATCTGAATGCAGGAGTTGAATGCACCACTGGCAAGTTTGCTGATGATACCAAACTAGCAGGTGCTGTTGACTCTCTTGAGGGAAAAGAGGCCTTCCAGAGGGATCTAGATAGATTGGAGCATTGGACAATGATTAATGGGATGAAATCTAACAAGTCCGAAAGCTGGATTCTGCACCTAGGACTGAGTAACACTGGGCACAAGTATGAACTGGGAGAGGAGTGGCTGGAAAGCAGCCCTGCAGGAAGGGATCTGGGGCTGCTGGTCAATAGCCGCTCAATAGGAGTCAGCAGTGAGCCCTGTCAGCCAAGACGGCAAACCCCATCCTGGGGTGCATCAAACAGAGCATAGCCAGCCTGTCAAGAGAGGTCATCATCCCACGTATTCAGCATTGGTGTGGCCTCACCTTGAGCACTGTGTGCAGTTCTGGGCCCCACAATTTAAGAATGATGTGAATGCATCCAGAGGACAGCAACAAAGCTGGTGAAAGGGCTGGAAGGAATGTCCTATGAGGAGTGGCTAAGGCCTTTTGGCTTGTCTAGTTCAGAGAAAAGGAGACTGAGGTGCGAGCTCATTACTCTCTACGTGAGAAAGGGAAGTGGAGAGGGAGGTGCTGATCTCTTCTCCCTGGCATCCAGTGATAGGTTTTAGGGGAATGGTTCAAAGCTGCTCCAAGGAGACACTGGACATTAGGAAGTATTTCTTTACTGAGAGGGTGTCAAACACCGCAACAGGCTTCCTAGAGAGGTGGCCAATGCCCCAAGCCTGTCAGTGAGTAAGAGGCACTTGGATAATTCTGTTTAATAATATGCTTTAAGTTTTGGTCAGCCCTGAATTGGCCACACAGTTGGACTAGACAGTCATTTTAGGTCCTTTACAACTGTAATAGTTCTATTGTATTCCATTCCATTCCTTTCCACTACATCCCATCCCTCCCTATCTCATCCCATCCCATTCTATTCTACCTGTAGCACTTCAGCAACACGTAATCCAGAGCCCATCCACAAACTGAAAAGCTTTTTCAGATTTCTGATTCCAGAAAAGCTACAAATCAAAATACATAGTAAGCACAAACAAATATATTTACACTGTTTATTTTGATCACCATAAATCTGCACTTCAACATGCCACCTTCTTTTCTGACATTGTAATCTGACGGTACAAGGGGTTACTTTATGGTTTGCATCTACTCTTGTTGCCTGGTGTTCAACTGGCTGGTTGGTATTGATTGCTCTACACTGACCACTCACCCCTCTCTCTGCAGCCAGGTTTGAACCAAGGCTATAAATCAATGCTGTTAGCTCAGCTTCTATTGAGCAAGCGGATGCACAATACACTGTGATAAAAAGTTGTAGCTAATAAAAGCCATAGGTCTAAATAAGCATAAAAAACAATTTTCCCTTTGAGCCCATAGGAGTCTAGCCTCCCAAGCCATGAGTAAGGCACATTTGCAAGTAGTAAGCAATAAGTCAGTGATCACATTATGCCCACCCACATCTTATCTGGGCCCTGAACACACTTATATATTAAGAAAAAATTATTTGAGCATTTTACTATATGAATGTATAAATATAGAAGGAAACAGTATCTTTAATATATTTGAAACTACTAGAATTTCAGAAAGAAAATATTCAGCCTCAGTTTTGGCATTAGTCTGATTTTATTATTGTATTTTATTAAATTTTTATATTGTAATATTCCTATAAAACTAAATATTTATAAGAAGGTGCCAGTGAATTAAGACTCCACACAGAATTTCATTAAAATCTTTGTGGTTTTCCTGTCCTGAAAAAATAAATAACCTTTTCTTCAACTGGCCAAAACACGGTCATTCTGAATAAGAGTACAATTCATCATCCATCCAAGTCACTCTAACAATCCCCTTTGTCTCTCTGAGATAAGGCCGCATTCATTGCTTTTTGAAAATTTCCACTCTTAAATGCCTGTAAAACTAAAAACATGTACTGAAAATACTTTGGCTGTTTCTCCCATAACATATTTAAACAATAATGAGACTTAATTTCAAAATAGTTGTTTAATAACCGCAGGGTTACAAATATTAAGCCTGAAGATATGAGTTTTAGAAGGTAAAGTCATAACTTCAGTGTGAACAGACCTGTGAAGCTTGAGCAGCCCTGGCCTCCAGGTCGGACACCAGACTACCTAGGCACTGACACTGTTGATGACGGTTCCCAGGACTAAACTTAGTGTAGCCCCCAGTCATGGCAAGACAGAGCAACTATGTTTTCTGGGGAAGGGGGCAGCGTGTCCTGGTAACGCTATTTTTTAGGGTAGAGGTAAGGAGGAGAAACTCATTTTGCAAAGAGTTATTACATAGCCTGGTGCTTCTTGCCACCGCAGTGGAAGACAGTTCAAGGCCGTCACCACCAAGACATATGGCTCAGAACTACAGCACAAAAAGGTTCGTGTAAAACCATGTCTTGTATCTTCAGCTAATGGCAGGTAAGGCAGACTGAAGTTAGGCAAACTGTACCAAAGTCAACTGGACGTACCAACATCATTCCTGATTTCCCATCAGAAAGTTGTTTGGTGACAATAATACGCACTATAGACAACAGCTAGAATAAACACAGTGGCACAACAACAGATTAGCTGTGGTCAGACCAACTTTGTTGGTTTAGAGCAACTCCAAGTCCATGTAGCTTTATGCCCAAAAGTCCTGGAATAGCTCATTTTTAACAAAATTTTGAAGTGGGTGGAAAAATTCTTGGTGGTCATAATGACTCCACCTTCGACAAATGAAAGCAAAAAGTTATTTTAATCTCTCATGTTAATCCCTCACTCAGTTTTGCTTTCTGCCTAAGTAATATTGTTTTAACACTTGTGCCAATGGAAGCTTTGCCAATATTTTCGCAGAATGTTGATAGGTTTTGCCAATATTATATTAAGCAGGACATCTAAGAAATGCAAACATTTTGTAGACTTTTATGAAAAGTGATGTCTGTCCAGTATCTCATACCACGGGATAAAAAAAGAAAACAAACTAAGAACTAGACCTCAGGAATACATTCATATTTCATATGACAAAGAGACTCAGTCTTTGTCCTGTGAAATAATGGATATATATTATCATTATTTGCTTTCAGTTACCCAAATATACTCACATAGTCTCACAGAGTCCTTATCATGAAGCCATAACAGTCCACAAGAAAACAACAAAGTTACACGAAAATAAAAAAAAAAAAAAAAAAAAAAAGTAAAGGAAGAAAAAAAAAAAGGGTGATGATACTGAGGTCATGAAACTAGCCAGGTCAGTAAATGTATCTAGTGAGTTCACTGTGATTTTTCCTTCCCTTTGCTATCTTGAAGGCTGCATAAATGTGTACCGATTCAGAACTGGTTGAAAGTTAGTATGGTCTTAACTGCTTTTCCAGAGAAACAGAGACAGTTACACATACGCAGTTGTAACGTTCTCAGAAATATGCAGAGAGAGGCAATGCAAGTCAGCAAAGAACCAAAACACGGCATAATTCTGACGCAGAGTGAATCCCAGAATTTCAGTCTTCACATGAAAATAAAATGGGGCTTGGGCTGTAAAGCAGGCGGAATGGCAACGCTTAGGAGATACAGATCCCTTGAAATCCTAAAGGCTCAGCCTCTGAAGCCAGTCAGAGGAACAGAAGGGCTTCTTCCAACTCTTGCCCATATTCTACCAACTCCTCATTCAGATCAGATTACCTGGGTATAATGCCTTGATTTTTATGAAGAAGCCAATTCTATCAAAATTATTTTTGTCATATTGTTCATGCATTGAAAAAAACTTGGAAAAGATAGGATTAAAATGTGAAGTTTAAGGCTTAATACTTCCTCCTGGATTTTCTTCAGTGTTAACCACAACAAGCAATTCTGTAGCAAATGGCATAAAAATACTTGGTTGAAAAAATGTAACAGTGAGTTGACGAGGGGAGACACTGGCAGAAAATAGGTGCGTTTAGAAGCTCAGATTCACTGAGGAGATAGTAAGAGTTGCAAGAAAGGGCCCTACAATAGAAAACAGACAGTTTGTGTTTTGTTATCAGGAGAAGCGGAAGCTATGCAATATGAAGGTGTAAAATGTATTAGAGACCAAGTCTGCATAACAGCACCATTTTAAATGGATGTAAATTGAACGTTTCAAAGATGTACTAATTAAAACAGAAGATTTTTATCCACATGGATGAAAAGGAAAGATTCTTCCTAGAGATGGGACCTGAAGCTCTTGAAAAGAAGGCTGAGGTTAACACAGTCCCTATTTTACAGGCATCAGGGCCAGGAAGGACAGCAACAATTTTGTGCAAAGATAACAAAGAAAACAGAAGAGGATTGATTAAGAATTATGTTTCAGGCATTTGAGCTTGCCTTGGTATTGAATATCACTGATAAGACTGGAAAAGAATTTGAATTTAACTTAGACTGGAGGACTAAACCTGTGACTCATCGGCATAGATGATAGTTGGAGTTGCGTTTGAAGAAGATCCACAGGAGGGGTAAATAAAAGTTGGATTAAGGGATGAGTCCAGTGGAAGCTCAGACAAACTTGGGAGGAAGGTATACAGGCTCCCCAGGGAAACAGTAGCAGCAAATGTTTTTGCACATGTTGTTGTAACTTGCATTTGAAAATGCAACCTTTTGTTTCAAGAAATGCAGTGAAACACAGCTGAATATAAATAAGCTTTGTTAACAGAGTGACAGGAGGATGATTTCCAAGATCTAAAGGCTCTTAACAAATAAATTTGCTGCAGTATTTGGATCAGACTATGAGCAACAAAGCAATCAATACCGCGAAGCAAACATGTTATTTAATATTATACAGGTTGTTTTCTCTTGGGCTTTCATTTCATGTCTTCTTGTGTATCACTGCCTCTCAAGTATATTCGTACTTCTTCTACTGAATTTAATACAGCACATTAATATAGCATATTAACATAGCATATAGCACTTTCATCTAAGTTTAGGCAAAGACTGTACAATTCCTTAAATTGAGTATGTTGTTTCAAGAACTTTACAATAGAAAGTAATACAGAATTTGTAGTCAAGTCCATAGAGTTAAACACAGAATTATGAGCCATGGACAAGAAATGTCTATAAAATCTATATTAGTTCTATAAATTAAACTAGTTTTATCCTTGTTTTATTCTAGGATATTTCCATAAGTTTTTATTCTTTCCATGGTGTCATTTCCCCATCCATATTTACACATTTCTTCCACTTATTTGCAAAATTTATTTTTGCAAATGACAGACCACGATAAGTGTGGCAACGCTGAGCATGGTGTGACTACTTTACTGAGATCTCACAGTCAATATACCTGTAATGAAAAGTTCAATTTGCACTGAAAAACATAGCACGGATGGCACAACCACAATCAATATTGAATACTGTAATTATTTAATGCATATTTAACGTACAAATAACTGGTAATAACTTTTAAACAGTCTCACAGTCAATTGATGTGCAATGGAAAGTTCAATTTGCACCGAAAACCATAACACGTATGACACAATCGCAATCAATATTGAATACTGTAATTATTTAATGCATATTTAACGTACCGATAACGTAATAACTTTTAAACCACCAGATTGACAGCATCTCAGGCTACAGGAACAGTTAGAATAGACATTCTCAGGTTGCCCTCTACTGTTTAAGGTTAGAGAGACAAGGCACGTTTTACAGGGCAGTAAAAGCAGAGTTTAGGGGAGGGAATTATTTCTGTGACTACAATAGGAAAATAAAGGCTTACAGAGAGGATTTGTATCTTTATTAAAACCTCCATTAATTTTAATAGGTAAGATCACAGAAGTAGAAACTCTGTAAAGAGGAGTTCATGAAGGAGCAAATCTAGAAAGTTCAGAAATGTAACTTGATTTTTATGAGATTGCAGAACTCTTACTTTTCCTGGAGAACCACCAGCTATAGGAAAAAAATCCTGCAGTTGTAATACAATTTCCCATTCACGTCAATGCCACAAATCTAATTCTTAGAAGCCTGAACACTCAGTTGAAACTCCTGGCTTGGAGAATTTGACCTAGGAATGTGTCAAGAAACACTGACTTCTCTTCTTTAACATCTACTTTATAGATGTACTATTATTTGGTACCATATATATAAATTTGGAAAATACAGGGGATATTCTACCCAAACAATTGAAGTAAACTGAATCCAGGTGCTTCTTGAGCCTCAGCAAAGTTCAGTGCTAAAGCTCTTGAAGGGTGGCCCTGGAATGACAAGCATTTCCAGAAATCAAGGGAAAGATTTAGTGCACTGGGAATAGGCCCTCCATCCTACACAAATAAAATCACTTCTCTCCTACAAAAATTAGCATTTTTATCCCTTATATAGAATTTTATTCACTAGCCTATCTCAAAACAGTGGGTACAAAAGCCAGTTGTGGCATTACAGTAAATACCCAGGCTCCAGTATGACTTGGAGAAAGCAGGTGGGTAGTGGCAGCCCAAAAGAGCTTCACAGCCCAATCAATCAGCCGATCTCTACCCTTGGAAACAAGGGCAAATCAAATTTACTTGCACCAGAATGAAGGGGAGAGGCTGGAAGTGCTTGATTTAACTGGAGCAGAAGGGTAGGTAGGTTCGTTGGTTGGCTGTGACTCTCAGGCATGGGATAGACCCAGTTTTTGTCCCAGCATAGTGACTGTGGACTTTTGGAACATGCTACAGCATCTTCCTTCTGGGCAGGTGAAAAGGGTCCCAAGTAGAGGAAGTTTCTTTTTCAGTAATGATCATGGGAAAATGCGGTTTGCTGCATTTTCTGTTTGCCTCAAGGGTTTTATATGGACATGCAGATTTGCTGTTTATATAGTTTTGTTCCTTTCCTTCACGTAAATATAAAACTGTCAAAGATTTTTTTTTTTTTTTTCTTAGAGAGAAGGTAACAAGAGAGGTCTAGTGTTCACTGGCAATAGAGGACTAGTGAGAAAACCCTTTGGGTGATTTGGGGATTTTGGGTGATTCAGATATGCTGGATGGAACCACTAAAGGAAACATGTCTCTTTAAAAGAGTTTAATCATATTTGGGCTGCTATGAAAAAGTCAAATTATTGCCACATGGCATCACTATAAAGCGTGGCCAGGGTTGGGGGGGTGGGCAGGAGGAGGCTTGAATATCTCTTTTGTGCATTTTCTTCATCAGACTCATTTAGGTTTTTTACACAGTTCTGTGTTTCTTGTATTTGTTTTGCATGCCCTTTGGCTATCTTTATTACTCCAAATTATAGCTACATCTTGTGACCTTAACTTGAGCGTAGCATAGTTTTTGTCTAAGATTGTGTATATTTAGGGTCACTACAAATTAACTTCAATATAACATTGAATTCACATAATAAATCCAAGAGAATGCAGTGCATAGAGAGGGAGAAGATTTTCTGCCTTTAGGGAGAAGATTTTCTGCCTCAAAAAAACCACTCTGAACTGACCCAGATGTGCAAGAACAATACTCACTGACTACACAGAACAGGTTCTGGGGTCTTTTGATCTTAGCCTCCCCATTTCTTTTCTAAACATCTTCAAAGGGCTGCCTTTCTGAAAAGAGAAGTTCACCCATCTTTATTTGCTGACAGACCAAACAGAAAGGGCACGTGGAAGCTCTTTTTATTTTATTGTTTGATTTATTTAAAAAGCAAATGTATAAGGTCTGACATATGTGACACTGGGATCCAGGACTCCTCAGCACACATCTCAGTTCTGTATCATGTCAATCTCAGAGGAGTAAATAGCTACAGCCATACCCAATAATTTTTTTAATGACTCACAGTGCAAAAGTGAATGTTTTTTACATTCTAAAATGCCTAACACAATAAAATTACAGCATGGTTAAATCCTGTCCAAAGTGCCCCTGTCACTTACAAAAGATGACATACAGACAGACTGTGGAATATAGAAAAATTCTTGTTTGTTGAAAGTGGCAGTAGCTCCGATTTTTATTTAGACTGATGGAAAATTTGAAGGAAAAGGTGTAAGTGGCTTCTTCAGTATTATTTATAGACTGATTGATTCAGATCTCTCAAACAACATTGTAAATATTCTTTAAGTCTATCAAATAGATAAGAAAACAGCTAATTTAGAAAATTTCCCTAAAACTGACAGAGTAGAAATCAGTAGCAAGACTAAAGCATGATGCAGGGCCTGACCCTTCACAACTGCTCTATGTACTTATTTATAACAGTTCAATATGTGGTCTTATTTTTTATGGTGTAAGGCAGTTCAGATGCTATTTCATGAATATTTAAAACTGCATCTATTTCTGCTACACCAGAATCCTTGAAATGTTGGAGTCATTATTGCAACTTCTGCTCTGTATTTTGATTCATTTTACAAACAGGAAGATGGCTCCACCTTCCAAGATGAGGACAAGGAAACTAGAGATACTAAAAACCAGATTATAACAGTCTAACTGTTTTACCCTTCTGATTCTCAGGAAATAAAACAAATATCATGGCAAAGGCAAGTCTCAGAGAGAAGTCTGTGTAAGTTCAAGCTTCATAGGAGAGCAAATCCCGCTGATTTGCAAAGTTTCTAAATAGTGGGACTTCTGAAATGGTACTTACATACCTAAATATGGACTAAAGTGCATGTCCTTATCATCTATCCAACAGTTGTGAGACCACACCTGGACTACTGTGTCTGGTTTGGGGCTCCTCAGTACAAGAAGGATACTGACATACTGGAGCAGGACAAAGAAGGTAGCCAATAGGCCAGAGAACATGATATGTGAGAAGAAGCTGAGAAAACTGGCCTTGTTCAACATTCAGAAGAGAAGATTAAGGGAAGAACTTACTGTTATCTACAACTACCTAAATAGAGGACCAATATAATGAGGACAGAGACAGACTCTTACAAATATACAGTCATAGGAAGAGAGGCAAGAGACACAAGTTAGGAACATAATAAAATCTGATTAGATCTTAGAAAACTTGCTTTTCCATTAAACATTGGAACAGGTCACTCACAGAGGTTGTAGAATCTTCATCCTTGGAGATGGTCTGGATACAGCCCTGAGTAACCTGGTCTACGCAGACCTGCTTTGAGGAGGGTGTCTGACTGGATGACCTCTGGAGGTCCCTTCCAACATAAATGGTTGTATGATTCTGTGATTCAGTGGGTGATGTTATTCACCCACTCACATCGTCATTGTCTGAGAACCTGGGCATATTCCTGTGGATTTGAATTCTAACAGACTGGAAAAGTATATGGATTGTAAGACTCACACTTTCTGGCAAGAGCTCTAACTGCTTTAGCATTGCACAGAGGTCAGGAAAGACAACTTCTACTGTCTGTTCTACAACAAAATAAGCATTACTCTGTTATGCCAAAGAATAGATATATAATTTTAGGAGAGAACTTCACATTCTGGCTCCTAAATGGACAGAAATGCCCTTCCATAGCCCTTCTAAAAGTCTATGCCAATTCTACAAAGAAATGATTCCTCAGACCTCAAAATTTCTTGACCATCTTTTAGAGTTCTAAACTCTCCAGTTCCTTGCATGAGGATGCATGTTGGTTCTGGATTTCATTTACCAGAATTTTCCTTCTTTGTCTAAGAGCTGGTATTATGGACAGAACATACAACCGTTCATATTGTTTAATCACCAGCAAACCTCATGGCACATTTCATTTTTCATGCCAAAGTGCATTCTCTCAGAACATCTGAGAACAGTTTGGGGATAGCATAGGGTATAGGAGAAAGAACATTTAGCTATACGAATGTAAATTGTCCCATGACACATTTCCTAACGGCCCGTTTTAATTACATGCACAGATGCAAACAAGGATTCTAACCCTTAGGCTCTCAGCTCCTTTCCTGGATATAGCTTGCAGTCATCCAAATTACTTACCCATATGAAAAGAAGTAAAACATGATTCAATAATTTTTGAACTCTACCTACAGGTTTATCCATCCCTCTCCTTTAATCTGGAAAGCAGGACTTAAAAGAAACTAGTCAAACTCTCAGAGAATACTACACCAGCTCAAAATACCATGGCAGATAGGTTATACCATACAAATATTAGAAAGATCCCAGTGCAATGCCCATTACAGACAACAGAAAGATTCCTACTGACTTCGTTAGACACTGGATTAAGCTAAAAAAAAAGTGAGAGAAGACACAAATTAACTAAATATGTACATGGGATTCAAGAAATGTAATTCAGGAATAAAGAAAACAGTGATAATAGTAGAAGCATGCAGCTAGCTAAGAAGGTTGTCAAAGGCACAGGAGTAGAAATTCCTCAGCAAAACTTTAGTTGAGAGCCAAAGAATGTGGATTTATTTCACTAATGATGACAAGTTCAAGGCATCTACACAAAAATAAGATGAGTGCTGAGAGATGAATTGGCACAGGCTATGCACTTCATCCGAGAAGTACAGATACCGTTCTTACAGGAGGATAGAATCATTCAGAGCACAAAGTTATTACAGACAGAACAATGACTGCTGTAATAAAACAATATACAACAGGTCAGAGGCATAAAAAAGCTGTTTCTTTCAGGGGGATACTTAAAGTCTTTTTCTGTTTCAGAGCTGATAATAAAATTGTCTATATCAAGAAACAGCTGAGAATCCCCAAGCACAGTATTGTTCAGTATTTTATCAGTTCCTTCACTGTGAAAGAGGAGAATGCTACAGACAGATAGAAGAAGTTCCTCTTGTACAGGTTTATTTTCAACATGACTTAACACTCAGCAACATCTCCCTTGTTGTATATAGATGGTGATCATCTTTCTGTATTTACAAACTGTATCAGTTAAGTTCTCTGGGGGACTGAAGTGTTTTCAATTGGAAGCATAGGACATTACACAAGTTCAAGATAAAAGTAAGCGCTATTATGTACTAACTGTCCATTTATAAGCTGCTGTATGGCCTCAGCATTCCATCTGGCCCTCCAAACCAGGGCCTCCTATGAGACATTTGGACACACAGACATGAAAAATTAATGTTATGAAGGGAGTAGGAAAGAGTTCTACTTGTCAACAAGAGCCTTGGCTTTCATTTTGCAGATAAAAATGTAGCTATATCTGCAGCTATGAGGAATTATTAAAGAATTCTGTAAACCAAAAATACCAAGGAGTAAACTGATTTAATGAAGACCTATTTCTTACAGGCAAGTTACACTGGTTTAAAGAAACAGGATCTTAAAAGACAGCTTCAGCACTTACATTTTTGTTTGAAGAACGGTTGCCAACTCAAAAGTATTCACTAAATGCGTAGTTATTCAAATACAAACAATAATGAAATTAGTAAAAATTATAGCCTTAAATTTCATGTACTCTGTTACTAAAAATGAAAAAAACCCAATTTCTCTTTTTTTACAAATAAAAGCTGGGGCTCTTAAATCATCCCATGCTGAGCAAAAGGAAGCTGAATATTTTTTAAAAATCATGGAATTTTTGAAAAAATAAAAATCTAAACAAAATCTAGGCATTAAATGAAATCATAGGAGACAATGACATGGATTAATTGCACTTACTCAGGAATCAAGCAATAAAATATAACATTAATGTTTTCATTTGCAAGAGCAAACATTTAGTGGAATGAGACAGGTTGGAAGAATATATAGATCTACTTAATGTGCAACTTCACTAATATGCCTTGCAACCAGGTTTTCAATCATTATTTTCTTATGTGAAATGGAACCAGAAACGAATGTCAACTTCTGATGGCAAAATTCAGTGCCCAACTCTGTTACCCTTATAAAAGAGGCTTCTTTCATACTTTTGAAGTACATGCTAGATATTGGATGGACCATCTCTTCTCAAACTACTTTACGCCCATATTCTGTGGAGCAAAGCAAAACAGTAATCCACAACAGCAGGACAAAGAATCTTTTGAAGAATCAGGTAAACCTGAAAAATTCTCCCAGAGAAAAATATGCAACTGATCATCAAATTTCTTCCAGGAGGGCTTTTAAATTCACTGATCATTTCTTCATTTCAACTTACCCATAATCATAGAATAACTCATCCCCTCTTTCATACTTCTCTATCAGTGATAGAAAAAAAAAAAAAAGAAAGATAAAAGAGAAAGTTTTGAGAAAANCTAGAGTGTGAAACACCAAAAAAAAATGAGGGGAAGGGAGCTAACGTTGAATTTATTCATAAGGTGATCCTCAGATATTACAGCGATAGCTGCTATTATAGTGAAGTATTCTCTCAGATTTTTTTTTTATATTTTGTGCTTCTTTAATAGAATTCTTACCTATGTTCCAATTCTGGAGCCATACACTCCTGACTGTTAAAAATGTTGTTTCTATATATTAAAATAATAAATTTGGTGCAGTGATAGAAACATCAGCAATATACATTGATTACTCACTGGATTAACTTCTTAAGAAGTTGTTTGTAAAACATGTTTAAATATTTGGAGGAACTACTGGAGGAATAAAAAATATTATTATTAGAAGATGTTACAGCAGATGTCCTCCAACAATTTGTCACAAAAAAAACCCCCCTTAAATTATTTTACAATGTTCCTTTGGTGTTTCAGCAGCCTTTGAAGTACAGAATAACATTTTCTAAGAGCTGTGATTTATAGACATACTGTTTTATTTGGATTTTTTTGGTAAATCATGTGGTATTTTCTTCTGCTCTTGTAATGTGACAGCTTAACTCCTCTCATGTCAGAACAAACCAAAAAAAAAAAATCCATAAACAAAAGAAACTCTCTTAGGACTTGTAATTCACAAAGTATACATTGGCATCATGCATATAAAAAAAACCCCTGCAGGCAATTTCACACTTGCTTTCTGTTGCAAAGCCTCGTGACTGGAATTCTATTACTTCATTGGAAGTAAGGCTCTTACACCTACTTTACACCAAGCTTACACTAAACAA
>VXBO01002855.1:0-42299 GCA_013400135.1 Rhinoptilus africanus
TGCCATCGTCGAGATCATTTATGAATGTGTTGGACAACATGGGGACCACTGTCGATCCCTGGAGCACGCTGAAGGTCACTGAAGTCCAATTACCACTCTAACGAGCTTCTAACAGCCATGGATTGACTCTTGCTGTCATGTTTCCATGGCTTGTTATAGAATCATAGAATCGGTGAGGTTGGAAGGGACCTTTAAGATCACCAAGTCCAACCATTAACCCACCCTGACAAAAACCCCTTCTAAACCATATCCCTCAGTACCACATCGACCCTTTTCTTAAACACCTCCAGGGATGGGGAATCCACCCCCTCCCTGGGCAGCCTCTTCCAATGGTTAATAACACTTTCAGTGTAAAAATATTTCCTGATATCTAATCTAGATATCAGATTTCCTGATATCTAGATATCTAGATTTCCTGATATCTAATCTATCATTTTCCTGATATCTAATCTTGTTTGTGCCTCCTTTGGGAAAAGTCCACCAAAGGGGCAACACAGAATTAGACCTTTGTCGAGTTTTTCTCAAAGGCATTTTTTGGAAGAAAGGCATGCCCTTAAGGACAAGGTTTTGGATTCCTTGGTGGTTGCCAGAGGCAGGGAAACATGGGCACGACGTTAAACAAGTGGCAGAATCCAGCCGTAAGTGAGACCAAGTCCTCTCCATTGCCTCACAGCGGGGAAATGCCGCTCCGATAACTTTTATGCCCTAAATATTATGCATCGTTTGTACCCGTGAGACAGATCTGCTGGCTCTCTGTTTCACACCAGGAAGAGATACGGATTTGATGCATCAGCCTGCATTCGACTTCCATCCGAGGATCCCCAGGAAAGTCTCAGTGCGTCTCGGTGCCCGCTGTTTGCCCAGTGGTTTTTTTAAAACGCTTTGGGAACCAAAGACTCAAAAGGCTCATGGGGAAACATCAGTGGGCGAGACACTAATCTCGGACAACTAAGCCAGAGCTTTAAGAAATTGAATTGTTGACCTGGAAAACAGGCTTAGATTAGGAAATGTCAAGTTGGTATGATGTCCTAAAAGCAAAGGGATAAGAAAATTTGAGATGTTTAGTGGTAGCACAAAGAGATTGGAAACAGATTAGTGGGGGCTCCTTTTGATGTGTGCTGTCGGTGCAGTATCACAGGACATGGGACGGACGATGCTTAGATGAGATGTGGGGTGAAGAGCAGATTATTTTTTGCATTCAGAGATGGCCCAGAACACAAGCGTGCTCAAAAATCTAGGTATGATCTGTGCAAGTCACAGAAAGGGAACAGCAATGGAGAAAATCATATATTATCTTCAGTCAGGGAGATGTGAGTCATGAACGTTTTGCATGGATGAATTTTTAAGCTACCCTTCCAGGATTATGTGGCTCGGTGTGACCTGTTCTTCTGCGCTGTGGCGAATGAGACATTCGGCACTGGGATAATCAGGTCATCAGAAACGAGCAAGGGAAAGAGTTTTGCGTACACTATAGGCGTTCACTAAAAAAAATTCTTAAACGGAATTGAAATACATACACAGAACTAGGGAATAGAGCAATACGGAATGAAAAAAGTATTTAACAAGGTGTAGAAATCCATTGGGATGGTTTTGGTCATATCAGCAAATGCATTATGGGGGAAAACATAAATTATTAATGATTTTGTATTTCCTGATTTGGTTGACTATTAAGCACAAATCTCTTCTTCAAAATGAAGACAACAGTCCTATCTATTTTATTTTTAATTATTATTTTGGTGTTATTATTTTATAATAATTTACTTTTGTTGAAATGATGTAAGATGTGAATTTGAATTAAGCGTTGTGCGTATTGTATATTCAGAAATTATCCCTCAGATGGTTTGAAGTCAGTAACTTAGAACATTATAGACCTATTTCAGAAAAAAGACAAGAAGCAGTCGTAGCTCAATTTTTTTTTTTTTAATTACTGGTAATGTGGCCTTGCTCAGTCCCAGAGACGGGAGGTTCCTTGGTTAAGTCATTTTCGCCAGCAAGAGGTAATATCTTGGCTGGCTTTTCTTTGAACTCTGAACAGAGAGTCTTAAAAACTCTGCACTCAGTCTTTAAATGTTTAAAAGCCACGAAGTGGTGATTTGACAGAGCCCGTGTTTGGTTCAGTCTTTGTAATTGCCCTTTACTTGCAAAAAAGGTTGGACATTCTGAGGTTTGAATGAGCTGACGTGAGTGAGTGGGTACAGCGCGAGTTTATCACGGGTGGTGTAGGCTGTAGGCAGAACGTGTGCTCTGATTTAAAGGAATTTGTGGTGCAATTGGATTACCAATCCCATTTAAGCTAATAAAATCAGGAAAATTCAGAATTAAGGTGATTATTGAAAACGGAAGGCTTCCCTTACTGGGAAAAGCACAATTCCTAGAGGAGGATCTGAGCCCTGAGCTGCTTTGCTTTGGGGAGTTTGTCAAAATGACAGTATTTCAGCATGTATATATGCTGAATATATATCTATACATACATACACGCATATTTTATTTCTAGTATAGTTATATAAATATATAAATGTATGGATATATAAATAAAATGTATGTTTTATAGATCATACGTATTTCAGCATACATATATAAAACATATATTTAATTCTGTTGAGTGATGTTTGTGGAAATCCGCTGGCTCTACCATTGAATAGCTAAGCATGAGGTTGCCTAGCCTGGAGTACAAGCTCTTTGTCTTCAAACGTCGGCAAATACTTGAGTAAAATGAATCCCAAAGGGTGACTAA
The DNA here is from genome assembly GCA_013400135.1 of Rhinoptilus africanus. Classification (NCBI taxonomy): domain Eukaryota; kingdom Metazoa; phylum Chordata; class Aves; order Charadriiformes; family Glareolidae; genus Rhinoptilus; species Rhinoptilus africanus. The sequence goes on from VXBO01002855.1 coordinate 2,735, forward strand.
AATCCTTAGCTGGGTTTAGTCCCGAAAGTGCTCTCGGTCTGTTGAGAAGTGTCCTTCTGGCGTAATTGCAATCCCTCAGACATACATCGGTTTATCTCACCCGTTGACAACAAAAGAAGTTCCTTCTTTTTTTTTTTTCCCTAAAATAGACATTTTAATAGAGAATCTACCCTCTCACTTAGCAAATGTCAATTGAGAATAACTCCGCTGCGAGAGAGTTTATGAGCTGTAAGAAATGATAAACTAGTGGAATTAAGAAAAGTCAGCTGAACCGCTTCGCACATGTCGCGTAATTTAATTCTATTTCTGTACATGCGAAATGAGAATTTCTCTGGATATGAATGGAGAGAAAACACGGTGTACCAATTATTAGGAAAGCTCGTGATATCATGCGTATTTGAAGACTGAAAAGCAATTAGTTATACCGAAGGAGAATATAGTTTATGTTAGAATAAGGTATTTGTGTTGTGATGCAGATCACCAGCTTAAGCTTCCAGTATGCCTGTGATACGCTCGTAGCCATTCCCCAATCTTTGCTCTTTAATTCCCCAATAAGGCACGTTTTGCCAGTTGATCCCTTTTTATATAAAGTTGTAATATTCTCACTTTGGTCTTGTATCACAGAAGATGAAATCTAAGATACTATACCTGGAAATCTAAACCTGTGAAATCCAAAATACTGTTTGTGTAACCAGCCACCTCTCCTTCTCACCGAGTAAGGATTTTCTCAATGCCTAAATCATTACCAAAACAAAAAAAAACCCACCCAAAGTCCAGTGAAAACAAATACAGTAAGCATCATTTTTGGAATACCGTACAATGTTAACTCCGACACGAGAGCCATGATTATCTTTAACGTCATCCATTCAAGAACAGAAAAACTGCTCTTGTTTAAATGGAGGCGGACCTTGGTCCTGTGTGTTGGGAATCCCTCGCTCCAAAGATGCGGGTAGGTGGGTGTATTTTCTTTTTGCCACTGTAAAACCCTGCTAGTACGTTGTATTTCCTAGACGTGCTCCGTCCTCACAGCCTCTCTTGTTAACCCGAACTTGCTCTTCAGTGAAAAAACACTCAAGCAGGGAAAGGAATTAGATCTGTAGGTCAAAAATGTGAGCATAAAATGCCTTTATAACTTCATCAGTCATGTCTAAGGATAGTAGAAGTCAGTATTTCTTAGCTGTGGGAGACTTTATGATGAGGTTGGAAGTGTCAGGTATTTATCCCTGTGATTAAAGTTGATGCCCATTATGTACTAGACACCAGGACATAATGTAATTAAAAAACACATTTTATGTAAGACCAGAAAGGGGCCTTCCATCCAGAAGGAAAGAAATACTAGCTTTGTTCAATGCTTCTCTCTTAATCCAGTGCCGCGTAAACAAAAGTCTAAGCTCCTACAAAACAATTGAAATGGAAGTTAATTTAAGCTCTCTAAAAGGAAGCGACACAGTGTCTTGATGGGCAAACGTGGCTAATTACTTTCCAATAAATACGAGCTAGATCATCATCTCTGGCACAGAGATAATTTTAGTCGCAGCGTGTCGACAGCATGGTTGAGACCCCATTAACGTTGGCAGTGAAGGCTCCTGCAGCGGCTGGGCAGGAGCAGTGTTGAGTCCTTTCCTACCCGGGGGACGTCCTGCCCGCGCAAGGGGACTTTTGGCAAAAGGGGGCAAAGATGGGGCAGGACTGGACGTAAATTCATGGTTATTACCTTACTGCAATTTCATGAAGGCTGAATATATGGTTTTGGAAGGAGAAATGAGCTCTCAGAAGTTGAACTATAGTGTAAATGGTTCGCTAAGCTCGGCAAATGTAGAATTTGTCTGAAGATATTAATAGGTTTGTTAATTATTACCTAATTCCAACCTGTTCAAGATTTGCTTAAATTACTTGCCATTTTAAATCTCGGGTTCTCTTGGGTTTTTTTTATCTGAAATTGTATAGAGCTGAAAATCAAGCACTGATATCTAATAAGAAGTTGAGGGTTCCCTCTTGAGAACTATAACTTTTGCCTTTAGAAAAGAGCTGGGCACTTTCATTTTTAATCACAAAATGAATCCTGTGCACCTGTCCGACAAATGATATTTATAATATTAACCATTCATGGGTATGGCATATTTAAACCTTCTGTGTTAGTTCGAAAGCGTGTTTGGTTTTGCTCCTGGTAGCGTTTCCGTCATGGAAAATTGTGCCAGGCTGTTGGACAGGCTGTAGATCTTGCTAATCCAGGCAGGCTTGTGATTTTTATGTGTGTGCTTATATATACATGTATATGCACGTATACCATCCATGGATACATATATACACACGCAGAGTCACAGTAAGGCTTGTAATAACTTATCAAGAACTCCAGACTGACGGTGGGTGAATTCGTTAGGGTTGAGGCTGAGCATCCTCTACCTCAGCTGGCTTCGGAAACCGTTAGGAGATGCTCAAAATATCACAGGATTGTACCCTTGGTATGATCCCCGTCCAGAGTCATCTATTTGACTTTATGAGAGAAAGATTTGGGTGGAAATAAAACCTTTTTTAAATCCACTTTTTTTTTTTCCCCCAACTCAAACATATTCTAGTAAAAGTTTTTCCTTTTTTAGACTCCCATTGCAGAATTTCTTCAGCCGTGAGCGAGATGAGCACAGGATAAGTTTGGTTTTGATGAATAGTGAAGCGTGCACTGCATTATAATGCTCACCAGTGCTTTCCATCTATGTGTGGACTGACATATTTCTTTTTCAATTTGAAACTGTTTCAGATACGCCTTTATTTTGCCCTGAAATAAGAATAACCTTGAAAAGTTGCTAGGTGCCAGTGAGTGAATATCTTGGGTATTTGTATGCTAATAATGAAGAATAAACAAGATATCAGAAGGCTGAGTATGTAATCAATGTTACGAGTTAATTACAGTTCTGAGGCTTGCTGAGATAATTTACATTCCTGGGAGACTGATAGAGAAGGATGCGGCTTGTTCAGGAGAGATGAGCCGAGGAAGGGGGCTGCCTTCTGAGTTAAGGAGGTACAAACTGTTGGAATATGAGAGCACGTGATACTTGAATAATAATAAAAAGATGCTGTCTACTATAGACTGCTCAGAAAAGCGAGAGGAGAGGGGTTTTTTTCCCACAGTAGTCAGTAAGGGCAGGGATTCAGTGGAGGATGTCTCAGGAAAGCAAAGCAAGGCACTTTCCCACGTTTACTTCCTAACATAGAGGAAGAGCACACTGAGAAAGAGCCCACGAGGGTGAGATTATGGGATCTCCGGTGGCCTGTACTGTAGGGGGAAGTCATACGAAAAGTGGAAACAATCTTAAAGTTTCACTGATGAGTATGAGCATAAGCATCTTGGGATAAATCATAATATAACAGATGGTGTCCTGGAGTTTTTTGGGAATAAACCTGTGTCAAAGCCCTGGTAATTGGTCTAGTTGTGGCTGAGTTGTCTCCAAAAAGCAGTATCATGTCCCACCGTTGTTCTGTGATTTCAAGTGTTTTGCAACTTCTTTTCCTTTGTTGAGAAAGGGAAAAAGGAATGGTAATGCAATCTGCGCTGTGCATAAATGCTTAAAGATGTGGGCTCGGCCGAAGTGCTCGGCTCCCATCTTCAGAAGCACCAGACATTTAGGAACCAAAGCACCATTTAAAAAAATCAATGGGACTTCTTCCTTTGTAATGAGCGCTGCAAAAGGGGACTTTGGTGCCGAAGTCAATTTAGAGGGACTGGAACATTTTCTTTAGGCTTTCCAAAACGCTCAGCCAAGTTTGGCAAGTTGATTTAAATGCTTTAGGCAAAGTTTACTGGTTTGATGATGGTCTGCTCGTAATCAGTGTCATTCAGTGGGTGGCAGCCCAGGTTTGAATACAATCCGCTATTGATGTGTTGCACTCGGAGTGCAGGAGAAGGTGCTTGGCATCACATTGGAAGAAAACTAAAGAAGCTCCAAAGCTCTGTCTTCTCCTTGCATCCCACCATCCCCTTAGATACTGGCATGTCTAAAAGAAGTGTTATTAAATGCTTCCCAAAGAAAGGCAATGACAGAAAAATGCAAATCGTATGGTTTTAAGCTGAAATCCAGGTTACAATTACTTTCAAACGTTGGCATCTCCAGCAGTTCGTAAGTGCTATGTGAATATCGGTAGTATTTAACACATAGTTTTATACCTCGCTCTTTTGAAGGAAGCATGAATTAATAAGCTTAACTTGGATCAATGAGTAATGAAATACAGTCTTGTAAGTAGCAAAACAGTTCTACTCTGATGTTTTAGTCTTTGTTTTCATCTTAAAAGTCGTATTTGTTGTCAATGTTCATGAAAGACTGTTTAGCCTCTGCTGAGCCTTGGGCTCTCGGTACGTACCATGCAAATGAGGGATTTCTGTGGGAGAAGCTGTCAGGATATTTTTCTTGTTCTAGGGTTAAGTACTGTAGGCTTTTTGGATTTCAGGCTAGATTACAACTGACAGAGCTTGATGTCAACCCAAAAATAGGCTCCTTTCCTGGCGAGGAATAAGAAATTTAAGACCTTGCAGTAATTGAGTGATTTTTGATTGACTTCCAGACTAGATCATCATATACTACGCTAGCTAAAAGTAGCGGCATGGCCTCAGATTCCACACCCTGTGTGCTTTTAATAAGATTTGCATATGTGGATGAATTAAAATTACCCGAGGAAGAAATAGTTCAACTGCTGACAACAGAGCCTACAAGTAAATGCATATAATCGGAGTTTTTTCTTTTCGATATTGTCCCACTTGTAGCATCTTCATCGCCCACAGCCTGCGTAACTGCGGTTGTTTTTTTTTTTTTTTAATCTTGCTTCTTTACACTGACAAAGGAAAGGGAGATGAGACATGCTGATGTTTGACAGCCCTTCAGTTTGAGGGTAGTTGTTATTCCTCCGTGACTTTATGATGTTGACTATCAAAATCCCTTTCCTTACACATCCATCAACGTTGGGCCTTGCTTTGATTCGCTCCTGGAAATGTTGACATCCTTGCTTAGCTGCATGAATAATAATCCAGAATACAGAGCCTTTAGCTTTACAGACACGGGTTTTATTTAAATTTAAAATATATATATATGCACACACACGTTACATTCATAGATATCGAGTCTGTATGTAGATATGTATTATAGAACAGCTATTTGTGCCCATACGTGGTAACGTCTATAAATCAATTAAGATGCAGCTGAAGTAATGCATGTACCTGTGTCCTTTCTGCTCACATTTACTTTAGGAGCTAATACATTGAAATAATTCTCTTCTCCGTGGGGAAATAATGCTTGGAAACCCGTAAATATTTCATTGGAACATTGTCTCAGGTTTTCCTTGCAATATTTCAAGGAAGTGTGACGAAGCCATCAATTACATGTTTTATGTTACTTAAATTGCAGAAAAGTATTAAATGTCAGCAGTAAAGTTTTGGGCTATTTTAGTATGCCACCAAAATACATAAAGAGCCTTAACCTTTTAAAAATTTTAAATTCAAAGTTCTAGCTTATTTTGTATCTAGATTAGTGTTGAACACGAGCCAACTTTCACTTTGATTAACCTTTTATGAATTCAGATAAGAAAAAGGACATAATGTTTTGGGTAGCCCTCAAGAAAAAAAGCAAAACACACCAAAACACTGAAATTCCCCCAAGAAGGCGTCTGTTTCCTACCCAGAATATGGTTGGTGCAGCCAAAATCCTAATGCTGGGCAAAGTTTTATTTTACATTTATGCTTAATAACAATCATACCGCCCCCCCCAAAAAAAAGCCCTGCACACCAAACCCACAAAAAAGCAATACACACAAGAATAATTATGAATTAGTGCAGCAGCACTGAGGGTTGAAGTGACTTTCAGGTAGAAAGAGGTTGGGTCCAGAGCTGGTTTTCAGGTAGACCTTGATCAACTGGAGGAAGGGTTTGATGGCGCTTAACCACACAGGGCTGGTTTGGGACTGGAGAGGCCGCCTTCTGCCCCCAAACCCCTGCTCCGTGATGTCGTGAACCTCTGCTTGGTTAAATTTGAGCTTCACTCCTCCAGCCCATAAAGTTGTTTCCTTTGATTGGTCAAGATGCTGTATATTATCAGTGAGGTTGAGGTGGCTTTTCGGTTCCTCTCTGATGAGATGGTTTCCCAAGGTTCGGAGTTAATGCCGATTGCTTTTTCTCGTGATATAAACTGCAGTTTCGTTATGGCTGAACTTGTCATTAACATTCAAGGAGTAATTTGCAAACCCTCAAGGCATTCAGCTGGCTCAGACTTGGGAGAAGTCAGCTGAAGAGCCTGCAGAGTGATTACCATACCAAAGAGAGGAAATAAAGGTACAGAAATACATACCGCGGAGGGTGCCGCTGTGTTTGGGGTATCGGGCAGACCCTGGTGTGCCGCAGACGGCTGCGGTTGGGAAAAACCACGCAAAACCTGTCTTACCCAGGAGTTTGTACAACGCCGGAGAACGATCAGGTCAATGAGCCAGGAAAGAAGATGCCATTGAGTCTGGATGCCCTTCCATCAAACAAATCCAGTGTTCCCATCAGCTGTAGCCCTGGGTTTCACTGTGGTTTTCTTACTGGATAGTAGCTGGAAAGAAAGATTAAGGATTCAGCAGCTTTTATTTATCTACTCCTTGTCATCTTTTTCTCTACTTTTTTATTTTTTAAAGTAACTCCTGGGGTGAGAGGTAGCCCATAGGGAAGAAGAAATGCTTTAATTGGTGTTTGTGATGGTCTTGATGTAGTTTAGGAGAAGAAATAGCAGAATGACTTTCTTCTGTTTTAAATTCTAATGAGTCGAGTTCTCTAGTGATGATAAATTCGCGTCACTGTGTCTTGACAAAAGCGGCTCATTTTCGAGGAAGGACGCATTTCCTTCTGTGCAAGAATTAGGGGTTAAAAATCTGACTGCATTTAGCGGGCGCAGATGGATTTCTACAGTTGACGGTGTCGTGGCCATCCTGGCCTCAGCTGAATATAATTGAACTTAGGTAAAAATTATGTTAATTTACTGCGCTTGTAACTGGCTGGAATATGACAACTACTAAAAATGGCTTTTTAAAAATACTTTTGCTTGACATTCATAATGTCTTTGTGCTGTATTACAAGGTGGAGACACCTTGAAAGGTTGAATGGAGACACTAAACTCCTATACCAAGGGAGAGAAGCAGCAGAACATGCCATATGCAACAGGACCCAGTTTCCCCTCTGGCTTTTTTTTTCCAAAGCTATTTAAACACTGGTTAAAATGTGGCAAATTGAGGGCTGCAGAAGAATGAGACCCCTAAAGCCCACAAGAACCAGCGTTTGAGTGGCTTTGACCATTACGTTGGATGGGAATGTTGGTGCATCCAGGGCATGACTTTCCCTAGTAATGGAGATTGTGGTGAAATGATGGTGTTCTCTTTATCATCAGAAGGAGCTGTAAAGATTATGGGTTGAGGTCATGGCATTTTTTTCGCTGCTGTCCTAAAACTGAATTTTGGGGATTAGTGTTGGCATCATGCAATGTGAACACCCGTAGGAACCCATCCACTGCCACGCATCTCCCAGGTTTGTTTTTCCTGAATTTTATTCCAGACAACACCTCATCCTGGTGGGCATCTCCAGCAGGTCGTGTTTCTGAGCTGCTCTGAAATGTTGAGAAAAAAGAAATATTTAACTACCTGCAAATTTTGTTATTCTTTGCTTACATTTCCAAGTTGGAGAGGTCCCAAGGAAAATATGTATCTTACACAGTGTGTCTAAACTTTGTTCCGTGGCTCCTGTTTGCATAGCCTGGTTAAAGAAATGTGAGGTAGGGAATAAATCTGATAACTAAATATCTAGGGCATGTATGAAGTTGATAAATTTAATACTAAAGCTCTGTCCGGCAGCCATTGTACAGCCAGAAAGGTTTCCAAAAGCAGGTTTGTCAGGGAATAGATGGTAAAAGCAAATCCCAGTTGATTTTTTTTTTCAAAGGGCTCCTGGTTCTAACGTTGAATCCATCATTAAAAGTCTTGTTTGGATTCGTATGAATGGCAGTTCATAGCCACGTAAAAATTACGGAAAAGGGAAAATGAGAATAAAATGTCCTTACATTGAAGGTAAAATAGGTGGGTCAGATCTCATTTCCTCATCTTCCATAACATCTTCCGGTTACACAAAATTAGTAATTTTTTCAACACAGTTTTTTCTAACCAGCTGAAAAATGACTGACAAAGAGCTGACATATTCAAAGGATAAAAGCATTTATTACACCTTGGCTCCAACAAAGCATCGATTCACAACTGAACAGTTCTCCGGAAGTCTCGTGCGGGTTTTTGTGGTTTATTTAATGAGCTTAAGTGAAAAACTTTCCTGCAAAAATTACTTTAAATAAATACTTTTCTAAAGAAGGAAGCAATTTGCCTACTGTACAGCTTTATATGGCTAATTTTAAAGGTTTAGGATAAAAGATTGTATACGAAGAAGAAAATTGCTATCTTCTCAGGGTGGGACTCTCAAGAAGATTCCTATCCAAGGCTAAACATAAGCCTCTGTGCAGTTTATTTTTGATTATCAACTATATAAATATTAAGGTTTCCCTACAGGCTTTGTAAACCTAAAAGGGATGATTAAAAATCTTGCAGGATTTGCTGCGGTCAGACCTGGCTGACAAACCCTGGAGGCGATGCTGAGTTATCTCCTTGGGAGACTTGGGTTTTGGGCTGAACTTTCCCTACATTTTCTACGTTTCAGTCGTCTGTCCTTTAACCTTTCTGTACTCAAGTAATTATATTTTGTTTTGGGTTTTTTTTTGACAGCTCTGAAAATGCAACATTTGAAATACACAGGTTTTCATGTCTGTGCAGGTGCGGGAGAAGAGGTTGTTGATAGAAATAATGAATTTTAGTTTTAAAAATTGCATTGTTTTCCCCTTTTTTTGGAACTATGTTTTCTAGTTTTCCATAGCTAAAATGCATTTTCCCCAACATGTATCTTTAAACTGAGCATCCGTGCAGTGATTATTAAAAAAAAACAAAAAAACCACAAACCCAAGCAACCCCTTTGCATTTCAGAGGGTAATTTTAGACATCAAGAAAAGTCTTTGTAAGTCCAGCTATCTTAATCTGCTTAACATGTGCTAAAGCCCTGGATGCTGTTTGTATGCTCAAAATCTGGTGTTTTCTCATCAGAAAAATTGCATTTCCTTTTTTTTTTTTACTTTGTAAAAGCTGTTTTCCCTATTTGATAAATCTTTTGATAAGAGTCACGTACCAACTACAACTTTGCGTGTGCATTGTGTGTGTTGGCTTCTTAATCCGCTGCCGGTGAGAAATGAAATGGCATTTCAGGTGGGACTCCTGTTGGTCTCCACGTGGAGTTTCTTGCTGCTGAACTTAATAGCAGTAACTCCAGAGCTCGGCACTTCTCCTTCAAACTTCTGCCGAAAAAATAACACTGACAAATGACGAAAAAAAAAATCAATACGTAAGAAGTGGGGAATTGATACCGCAGATCCTTGATGAATTGTCTAAATGTGAGTATCCCCACCAGTTATCCTGGTGTGCCCTGCCGCAGTTGGTCTGTAGATGGATACATCCTTCAGCAAATATGGGATGTTTGGAAGGCTTTGATAGCAGGCGGGAGAAACTATTTCTGGTCAGTGATAAAAGAAGAGAAGATGCATTAACTGCAGATGGATCCGGTATAACACAGAGTGCTCTTTTGGGGCTAAAAGAGCCTGGAAAGAAGGCTTAATGTGTTTTTTTCCTTGTATTTGGTGAACATCATCTATCAGTAGAGGGTTCATAAGGTGTGAAAGTTGTTCATGTCCTGTCTGATGCGAGCTGGCAGTTCAAGGTGGTATGGTAAAAAGTGTGAAGATTTTCTTCTCTGTTATTGCCACGTATTTGTAAGAGATTTCCTGGAAGTTTTAAATTCTTGAGAAGGGATGCTTTTTATCACTTTCCTTCAATCTGAGCTAGGAGCAACGGGGCAGGCTTTACCTGGATCTGCTTATTACTCATGAGTACTAAGGGAAGCTTTTCTCAAGTACTTTGCATGTCTTTATTCATTCTCAGAGTCACATTCAAGTACACGTGAACTGAGGAATTTATCCAGTTTGGCTTCGAGCAAGCATTTTTCTGCCTTTTTCAAAGAAAAACACAGACCTACCTGCAGCAAAACAGTGGAGAATCATCGTAAAAGCGTAGAATGGTTTGGGTTGAAGGGATCTTAAGTATCACCCAGTGCCCCCCCTGCCCTGGGTAGGGACACCTCCCACCAGCCCAGGCTGCTCCAAGCCCCATCCAACCTGGCCTTGAACCCCTCCAGGGATGGGGCAGCCACAGCTTCTCTGGGCAGCCTGTTCCAGAATGAGTGGTACCTTTGACATCTTTGACCGTGATAGTGTTTAGTGTGCCATTTGTCTTGGATTTTGTGACCAAAACCCAGTTTTTTAATGCAGGGATGCTGCTTGAGAGTCAGAGCATCCAGAGGCACCATCTGTTTGGGGGAGAACTCCACCAGCTCTTTCCCACCAATACAATAGGATGCTCTTGGCTGCCTTTCACCGGTTGCATTGTCTGGTTCTTAACCTGGGAGAGCGCTGGAGTTTTCAGATAAACTCCGCATGACTTTTCCGTAAGAGGCATCTCTGGAATTGGCAATTTGCTGTAAGGCCTGTGCTGGTGGACTCTGACGGGCTCAAGTGGTTAGCATGCCAATGGGGAGGGCCCCCTCCTGTTCCCCAGGGTCCGGAGTGAGTACGCGCTGCTTTGACAGTGTTTCAAGCTCAATTTTTTGACAGAGTTTCAAGCTCAATTAAGTCCTTAAAAAAAAAATTTCAGAGGATGCAGTTAGTGCCCCTTTGGAGCATATTTCAGCCTCTGAATTTTCTTTGGTCATTGAAGTTTCCTTTGAAGGGCCCAAGTTTCCATCCCTGGTGGTAATGGGAGTTTTACTGCTATGTCTTTCTTGCTGTGGATGTCATTAATATAAGTATTTATTTAATACGGTATGGGAATTCAAACTCTCATGTACACGTAGCAATGATCAGAGTGCAAGGAATAGGATTAAGGAGCGTCAGCATTCGTGATATTGATGAAAGCTTTGGCATCCCTGAAAGTCTTAGCATTCGGTCACATTTTAAATGTTAATTATATGCAGCATTTGAAAGTCTTTTTCTTCATAGGCTGAATTATATCATCAGGTTAGAGTTTGTACTCAGTCAGAAATAAAGTTTATCTTGTCCCAGGAAGGCCTGCATAGCGCTCTGTATTCATGACTTAGTGTTATTACTACCATTATTTTCTGCAGCAAAGACCTAACTCTCTGTAGTTTAGCTAATTTGTAATATAAAAAATTGCCATTAATGATACTCAGAATGCTCAGATACTCAGAATTTTAAAATTCTCCGTGTGAAGAGGATACGTGTATTCAGCTGGGTTCGGTGCAGTGATGAGTTAGGCAAAATAACGCACAGGGTGGTAGAGAACACAAGGCAAATACAAAGCCTGTGAGGTCCCTCTAATTATGCTGCAGAATGAAGGTTCACCCCAATTTATATATTCTTAGCAAACTGCAAATTACTGTCATTACTGTGTTCCTGTCCAAGGAGGGAGTTAATTGCTAGACTGAAATCCAGGCAAATCTCCTCATTCTCCTTTCCTTCTTCCCTCTCGGTCCAGGAGTGACTTACTTCATCACATGTGTTTCACAAATGTATTGCTCTTGATTATTCAGATAAATTATTCAGGTAGATAAAGTGGGCTGAGCTAACATAAAGTAGGGCGGTATTAAATTTTTTTTAGCCATAATGCGTGTTGTCAGAGTAATTGGGGACATCTGTTTTTCTCACACTCTGATTACGATCTTGTATTCTGCAATTGGCAGCTTCTGTTTTTACAGATACGCAAGAGTTTACTGGTTCCCTTAACAGATTCTTGGTTTTAATAATTGTGTTTTATCTTGTTGACAAGCTGCAATACTTACTGTGTGATGATACCCAAGACCAAAGTTATTTCTGAGTCTTAACGTAGTAGAAAGCCAATAGCAATATATAATATTGTATATAATAGTGCCGTTGCTGGACGTTGTATCTGTCTAGCACCTGAATTTCAAAAAACAGAGATAAGAATATGCCCAAATATTGGTTCTGCCTTGTTGGCACCGTGATGACCTGAAATGGTGAATGTGTTGCTGAGATGGATTGCAGAAGGAGATGTCCATCTTCTTCCTTCATTCGGCAACTTGCCCAAATCCTTCTATGGCACATCCACAGATGTTAATTCTTTCTGTAGAGGTGGGATACAAAAATGGCTTTACGCGTAGAGGCTTCTTCCAGGAAAGGTTCAATCATACGGAATGCTATCAGCCAACAAAGGGCAATCTCACCTTCATGGTCCAGATCCCATTTCTCTGTTAAACTGTCTCCTCACCAGGGGCAGGTTTTCACGGTGAACTTCTTGGCTTTGAAAAGCGGTGGGATTGTCATAAAAGTCAGTGAAAAACTAAATAGCCATTAGATTACACATGAAGTATAAAATCTATTATTAAGTAATACTGTAGGTTTACTCTAAAATAGTCAGCAGGTATTTACTTTTTGTCACTCAATGTCAGAGTAGTGATGACCCCATTGTAAAATGCACGGCAGGCTCATCAAAGACGTGTCCTGCTGCACGTTACTGTGTGTTCTTTTTTCCTATTCCCGAATTTAATAATCTGAACATACTGATGATGTGGTTTATTTAAAATGGCATCTCATTAGTGGAATAACATTTGACTCTGCAATAACTACTTTTAAGCGCGTGTTACGTAGTAGGTACTTTGAAAAGTATCTCTATAGGATGACAAACCTCAGAGAGCAGGAGAAGGAGCATTTCACTCAACAGCCGTACGGCGTTTAAGTTTTGAAAGAAGCAGCTATTTTGAGATTGGTGTTTTGGCTGTGTGCGGCAAGCAGTGGCCTCGCTGGTAAACGCAAAGCAGGTCTGTATCTTGTCGTCTTTAAGCTATTGCAGTCCATCATTGGCACAACTGCTGAAGATTAGGAGAGAAAGAACAAAACCTGCTGTCAGTAGTTTGTTGTTTACACTGGGCATTTTTACCATACAGCCATCCAAAAACCTGCTGGCAGCCCCCCAGAATAAGTACATGTGCAGAAATAGGCTCCAGTGAAAGTTTGGCAGGTCCAAATGGAAGTGCCCCGATCCAAACAGGTTGACGGTCTCCTTTAGGATTTTGGGGGATACTTTAACACTCTGAGGTTTTTCCACCGTTGGCTTGTAATCTGTGTCACCACAGCATTCGGACGATCCATTGCTGAAAGAACAGCAAGAAACAGCAAGTAAAGCAATAGCCATGGATTTTGCCTTTGACTCAGATCTGCAAGACCAGAAGACATCTTTGCAGATGTGTGGAGCACCTGGGAAGGATGCAGAGACGTTTCCTGCCTTCGTCACCTCTGCAGAGCCCTCTTCTCTTACTGCTGTGATTAATCCGGACTATTGATACTCTCTTTTAATCAAAATTGAGTGCTTTTAGTTGCAAGGAGCATTGTGAGTATCTGATGAAGCTGTGTGACTGGGTGTTAAAAAGGAGACCAAAGGCAGAGAAACGGAAAGCTCCATAGAAAATACAGCATTTCTGGTTTTCTGTATAAGCTGGTGGCCTCTGAGCTGAGGCTTAAGATTTAGGAACAAGGTCTTCTGTTTGTGATCCATTGTGCTGTGAAAATGTCAGCCTGGTGGTCTCTCAGGACAAGCCAAATTGAGCACTAGGAGAGAAACAGAGACTTAAAAAGAAAAGAGAGAACAAAGATCTTTCTACCCCTATGTAAATCCATGGCTCGCATGTATCTTAAATGCCGCGTACGCTTCTGGTTCCTCATCTCAGAAAATCTCTAGTCGAACCGGAGAAGGTTGGAAGAAGAGTGAAAAGGGCAGTAAAGGCATTTAACAGCTTCCATATAATAAAATACCAAATAAGCTTACCACTCCTTCATCTAAAGAATACATTTATGAGTGAGGCCTGATTCCAAGATCATAAGTAACATGAAGACCCAAGGACAGATCAGTTGTCCCACTTCTTCTTCCAGTACAGGAATTTGGGAGATGTGATTGATTGAAGCTCCTAGCAGGCTGCAGGTTGAAAAAACCAACAGGGTGGGAGGAGATGGACCTTTGGTCTGACCCCGTATGGCCATGACTGTGCTGGTGCGAGTGGTCCTCACCTGCCCAGTTCACCGCCCGTAACGCTGGCTCGGCGTGCTGCCTCTGCACTGACTGGGGGCTGCAAACTCAGCGGTCCAGCTTTTCCAGGGAAACAGGAAGATCGCTTTCTTTTCAGGCGTCAGAAAACAACCTAAACTCAGGCAGCTCTGGAAGCCTCCAAAATTTTTGAGCCTCCGTTCTGCATGGCTTTGGGCTGGGCTGCAGAGAAAAAATCGAACTGCCTGCACTGGTTAACTAGATAAAAACCGGATTTTCTTGGGTTTTAGACCTAGTTGCTGTTTTTTGGTGCTTTGCCTGAACTGTGGCGTTGAGGAATATTGTCCTACAAGAGCCTCAAGGCTTGCAGTTGTCCTCTCACTTGCTCCCTGCGTACTGTGGATATAAGGGCTGGCCAAAGAGGAGTCCTTGTATTTCCATCCCTGTATGGATGCCCTTCAGGAGGAGCCGGCTGTGGTGCGGCAGCTGGCGCGGGCTCAGTTCGGTTGACGGCTTACGGGTGTCGGTACAGATGGGAATTGGGAAATTCTCATTATTTGGGATAACACCTCACAGCTGGCAGGTGGGCGCGCGTGTAAGCAGCAGAAAACATGTTTTAAAGCACCTACGTGAATCTTGAGGGTTTGAAGAGCAATTGAAAAGTGTAAAGCTAATTGCAGGGGTTACGCTTGCCCACTGTAGCACACTATCCTTCCCCTGCTCAGCCTTTTTATTTGCCCTCAATTTTCCAGGTCGCACACGCGGTGACCTGAAGATTGCCTCGCTGTCCTGAGCTGCGAGAGGCCGGGACCCTGCTTTGGGATAGAGATTTGCTCTGGTTCACTACCTACTTTAAAAAAAAAAAAGGCAGTTAGAGTTTAATACGCCTCTGATGTGTCTAATGAACCAGGTGTAGCTGGAAATCAAGTCAAACTAAAGAAATGGAGAAAAAGGAGCACGATGACAGATACTGTAAGCCTTGAAACATGCTAATTTCAATCAAAACCCTTCGTGTGCTGACGTGCAGCAAAAATGGAGGGTTTTCCTCCCAAGAGATTAGAGTCCCGTGTTAATGGTTGTAGCTGTGGAGGGACTGTGCTTCCACTTCTTCCTGTTGCGTATTATTGCCGAGTCGTTCTAGTGTAAACGGCTGGTATTTTGATACAAGTGCATTTTATAGACAAATATACTTAACCGTCTTTACTTCCCATTGATGAGTCTAATTTTGGGAGAGGGTTAATCGAGATTAGATAAGAGCAACCATATAAGAATGGATTTTGAATGTCCCAACGCTCCACAGTCCCAGCAATTTTCTAAAAGGATTCCAATAAAAGTCTTGTTAAACAAAGCTACTCGCAGCTGAGGAATCGGGGGCTACAAGCAGGTCGATGCTAAACTGCTGCAGAAGCGGCTGGGATTGCTTGGGAACGGCAGAACCCCTGGCGGTGACCGAGGCTGGAAGCTGTCAGCGCTGGAAATGCGATGTAGCGTCGTGGCAGCGCCGCTTAAATGACAGCAGTTGAGTTACAACACTTTGCTCAAGCTTCAGAAGACTTCCAAAATGTTGACATGAAGAATTGCAAGGGACCGGTTTCATGCTACGTGTATTTTATCAAAGGCTGCGACTAAAAAAACTTCTTTCACCTCCTGTATCGTTCTTTGCAGCAGCTCTTCGCCTGTGTGAGAGCTTATTGACGCTGCTACCGAAGAGGCAGTTTTAGATGCAGAAAATATTGGAAGAACAGCGTGATTGAGGAAGATAATGATGCCTTGCTCTGCTCTCTGAAATAACCCGCCGTCTAAATAATTTTCTGAACAGATCTCAGCAGAGCCAAGCACCTGACTCTCTTTTAAAATTTCTCTGCTGAGCTCGTTCTGCCTGGACCTGGAGCAATTCCTGATAATTAAGAAGGATGTTAAAAGTTGTCTCCTAAATGTAAGCATTTTTGAAGCAGCAGGGACAGCTGCGTGGCCAGCAGTCCAGGCATCTGGGAGATTTAACTCCCTGCTACTTGTTAGGGATTATTCTTGGATTTCTGCACAAACGAGGCCGAAAATGGGTTAAAACCTGTTCAAATACGTAATGTTGCTGATATTGATGCCAGGTGAAATAATGGGAATGTTTCTACGAGATCCAGCTGACGAAGGATTAAAGGCTAGACATATTTGCGATGCCAATCAGTGTATATTTATGTCAAGCAGAGTTGGCCAGACATGCCTGATTTCTTCCTCGAGGAAGATTTACGTTTGTCGCAGATCCGATGTGCTAAGGCTGGTTGAGGGGGTTTGGTTTGGTGCTGCTCGTCGTTTTGATTTCCAGCATTTAGTGTGGGGCAGAACATGCCCATGGAAACTAAATAAGTGTTTCCTGATGAGAGAACGTAATCAAGTTGAGTTTATGGGCATGGGTCAGCTGCGCTCATTTCTTTCTGATCTGAAAATAAATATCAAAGGCTCCGGTGGTAAAATTTCCAGGTGTCTGGAAGAATATTGGGATTTAGAGTATCCCAAGTAAGGACGAGGATGGAGTAGTCGTGTTGCTGCCTCGAATCTGGTCTCTGGTATACATGATCCTGTGGTTCCTTATAGCCTTCTGCCTTTGAATTGCAGTTCCACTTTTTAGGAAAATTGGATTTGTGGTTATCTGGCAACACAAACCGCATTTAAATGCAGGCTCTAGAAGGAATGCTGGATGGCTGAAGTGTGAGGCTCATGGTCCCTCCTCTGCAAACCTCACTGCTGTTAGGGGAAAGTTAGGAAAGTGTGAATATTCACATTTTTGAAAGTAAGGCCTTAGCTACTTTCCTCAAAGAACTTTGGGTTAAGTCTATCCTGAAAGGGCAACATCTTCATGATAAAAAGAAAAACCCAAACACAAAACCACCTACACCATTCATCACTTTTTTATTGCTTGTCCACAAAGTAGGGGATGTTAATTGACAGAATGGCCTGTCCTCCATGGGGCAGGGTTGCGTGTGTTTTAAATTTAGCGCAGGGGAGGACTGGGTGAATACATCTCACATGAAATTTTTTTCCCCCAATGATGATGTTTTTCCAAGCTTGTGTGTTTTGTGCAACTGCTGCCACAGTGACGGAGACACCAGTAACTCTGGGAGCTGTGGCTGATCCTACAAAGTAAAAAATAGCATTTCCAAAGGGTATTTTCTGGTTCCACTTAGGAGGGAAGGGAGGAAAGGCTCCAGCATCCAGCGAGCGTCTGTAGAGCTGTGTACTGTACAACACAAAAGAGCAGCCCTTCCTCTACGTTTGCCGGCCATTTATTCTCCTGCTGCTCACAAGACTCAAGTTGGGTTTGAGCTTGTATGGGTTTTTACCTCATCCTTTATCTCGATTATGTGTCGGGTTTTTCTCTTAGGTATTTAATCATGTGCAGCCCTTTGAAACTCTGCCGCTTTCTGATCTCGTGCTAGCGAGCGAGCTATTGGAATTGCTGTCGCGTAGTTGTTTGCACTGGTTTGCTTACATTTTCGTTTTCTCGCGTTTTTTATTGCAGGATTTTAGTTGTCTAATGGTCATTTCACAAGAATCACGTGGAAAAAACTCTTTGTAAGGACGGTAATTATCCCTTCTTTTCAAAATAAGAACCGAGGCTCCTTTCCATGTTGATGTTTTCGGCACTGCCCCTGACATACACTTGTCCGGCAGGCGCGCTCATCAACGAGAGGCCTCTTTGGATTAATGAATGTGATGTTAATCAGCACCACGCCGCCCAAGTCTGTGGATGCCAGGACTGTGATGACACTTGCGGACAGGGAAGGACGAGAGCAGAGCAGATACACAGCGCTGCTGCTGCTGGCGTCCATCACCTTCTGGCCGCGGACAGCTCGGTGATCATAGCATCACAGAATGTGTTGGGTGTGAAGGGCCCTCTAAAGCCCATCCAGTCCAACCCCCTGCAGGGAGCAGGGACATCTTCAACCAGATCAGGTTGCTCAGAGCCTCATCCAGCCTGGCCTTGGATGTCTCCAGGGATGGGGCCTCCACCCCCTCTCTGGGCAACCTGGGCCAGTGTCTCACCCCCCTCAGGGTAAAGAACTTCTTCCTCATGGCTCATCTAACCCTGCCCTGCTCCAGTTTAAACCATTGCCCCTCGTCCTGTCGCTACCTGCCCTCGCAAACAGCCCCTCCCCAGCTTTCCTGGTGACCCTTTAGTTTCTCTCTGCACGTCTGCTGTTAATAGTAAGAGAGCCAGGGCGCTCCCGTAGCTCCTCTCAGCCGAGCACAGGTTCTCCAGAAGGCTTCTCGTGTGCTTGGAAAAGGCTTTAGTAGCAACCTTCTGCCAGACGCTCCTCAAAATCTCTGTTGGGTACCACACCGTGGGTTTGTGTCTCTCTCGCTAGTGTATGCTCTTCTCTGTTTTTATGCTCTTCTCTGTTTTTTCCTCATCCAGATGCAATCACCATTTTTAACAGATCTCTTTTTTCACTTCTCATACCTTTCTGTACTTTGCTGTTCAACCATTACAGCATTTTATTGCTTTATTTAAAGTCATTTGGGGGATAGGCGGTATAGATTTCCTCCAAAACTCTCATGGATGCAACAAGACAATTTTTATGCCACCACTACTTTTTCTTTGCCCTTTTGGCTGCTCGCTTTCATTTCCTTTTGACAAGTTTCCTCATCTCTATGTTGTTTTCTTTTTTAAGGCTAGCCAGGCGGTAGCAGTAGTTTTGATTTTTTCGCTTTCATGGTGATGCTAAATATGAGCATCCAGCGATCTTTTATCGGAAACCTTTGAAAGCAGACCTTTTACGGTGGTCCAAGGATTGTTTTTCAACCAAGGCTGCTTTAAGGGGAAGAGTTCAATGTGATTGAGACAGTTTTGGTATTTAGGCAAAGAAGGATAATTGAGATTGTCCAGTAATTCTGAATTTGCAGTTTCCCGGGTATTTTGTACTGTGTTACAAAGTTCTTTCCAACGAGTTTCTGAGATGCTGGGTATTTTCAGCTTAAAATGAAGACATTGCAATTCGTATATCTTAATTTATAGATTTTCAAGCACTTCTGTAGAATGTTTCTGCAGTTGGTCCTAGGTCTGCTGCCTGTTTTTGAAAGGTTTGTTGAAATGCAGCTTTCTTTAAATGCTGTCTCATACTTGGCTGTTACTACTGTCCGATCTCTTTTAGGCGATCGAGTTTTTAAGCCCCTCGTGCCTACGGAATGCATAGGTCCGAAATGGACGTTTTCCATTCCTTTAAGCTGTCTTTGTTCTTTGATCTAAAAAACTTTCCAATGAAATCTGAATGTTTTGGGCATCAGTAATGGATGGTTAGACAGAGAGCTGGCTGGAGTAGAAGCAGTTTGTCTCATCAAGGGTTACTTTTTATAGCTTTACGTCAGCGTAATTGCAGAAATTTGGCAAGCTGTGAGGCGTGGGGAGAAGAATGTTTGGCTTTTTTCTTGGCATAGGAATGACCGAGGGTGCCTTGGGTGTACGTTGTGGTTATCTGCATTGCGTCCTGTCAGTCAAATAATGCCTTAAGGCATTTTTTCAGAAGGATCGTGGATGAGAAAGGGACGGGGGGGAAACTCAAGATCCAAACTAAAAGCAGCTACTCAAAACTCCCAGACCTCAGTAAATGAACTGTAGCTTCCTTTACCTCTTTTCTGTTAAAATAATCCCCGTTTGAATACATGCTGAAGAACCACGTTCAATAAGCCTGCAAGCTCGTCTGTAAAGAACACAGGAGTATGCGCTTTGCAAAGATTCAAAGGGGTAAAAAATAACCATTAAAGATTAAATTCTCCCTGGCCAAAATCACCGAGGCCAGTAGTGTACCCACCTTACTCTGTGGACAAAAGCATGGTAAGGAATAACTACGGAAAAACCAGGTGGCATTGCAGTTATTGCTGCGGCTCTCGCTGTGTCTCGTCTCGGTCTGATTTCTTCATTTCAGAGCTTGCGGATTTCCAGAAAACAATTTCTTTCTCATTAAAGGCCTAATTCAGTCAATTCTTGTTGCTTTTGATAGTGGGATCTGGCCCACAGGCCAAATGAATTGAATACGTGGAATTGCGGGGAGCTGGAAGTGCATAAATAATGCTGCTGAAGTCTAGTTACTTGCTCTCTTAAAGTATTTACGCACGTACGTGCTGCTTTGGATCCTGCCCAGCACGCTCCGCGTCTTGCAGAAGTGAAATCATAGGGCACAAATACATTACAGTTCCCTGAATCTGAAGAAATATGTGCTGCGAAGACATTGGAAACACAGCTGTTACAGGCGGTTCAGTGTGTAACAGTAGGCATCATTTAATGTTAATACAAAAAAAAAAAAAGACGATAACAAATTTCAGGGTACAGGCAGGAAGAAATGACTGTTTCAATAAGGTTTGGCGGCTTGTTGGATCTGGTTGTTGGAGTACTTA
This sequence comes from Rhinoptilus africanus, assembly GCA_013400135.1. Lineage (NCBI taxonomy): Eukaryota > Metazoa > Chordata > Aves > Charadriiformes > Glareolidae > Rhinoptilus > Rhinoptilus africanus. The sequence goes on from VXBO01002855.1 coordinate 23,279, forward strand.
AAGGAGGTGCCATGCCCTCCTCTCTGTTTAATAATAAGTTCAAGCTCCCGTTTATTACGGGAGAAATAGATGCCTGGAAGTGCTCCAGCCTACTTGGCTGTGTAGGCTGAACTCCTTGAATTGTTGGAAATGAGCTGTAAAATGCCTTCCCGATGGATTAGGACTCTTCTTTAGCATCTGCCGCCTCCCTCTTGCGTCTCAAAATCTGGGGAGATGCCGCTGCGTGCTGAAACTCATGGGCTTATTTGTATCACGTCTGCCGTGGTCTCTCCTAAATCTACCTGTCCCAAGTTGAAGTTGTCCTACGGTATATCTAAGTCTGGTTTTCCCTGTGGTGGCCACCTTCTCCTTTGCTCCGAAGGAGATGAGTAAACTTTGCAGGGTAGGCAGTCTTCAGTGTGTTTTAACCTCAGTTACTGCTCGCCTTTGGGATACAACGTCAAGTGTTACCTGAATTATGAAAAACCACTGCTGGCTGGGGAGTGGAGAAATTTTAAAAGAATTAATAAGTGTTATTATAGTAAGAAAAAAGGCTCTTTAATATGCTGGTTTTAAACATGATTTCCAATCACTAAAGTGCCTCAGTACAGCCGAGACGCCTGCTACCACACTTGGGTTTAAGTTAGCAGCATTTTTCATCCAAGTCGAAATGATCTGTAATGGTGGAATGATGCTCCTGGATACCAGCAAGGGATTTTTTTTGATGTATGTATTAATCAACAGCCATTGTAGCTTTGTGCCCCTTAACGACTTCAGTAAACGCATCGGAAGCTTTTTTTTTTTGCCAAACTGTCCCTTGCAGCATGTATTGAAAACCCACAAGCTGATCTAATGAAATACATGGTATTATTTTCTTTCTCTATTATGTATTTAACGGCTTGGAAAATAACTTCTTGTGAATCACACCAAATGAGCTGTCATCCAGAGAAAAGGAACGTCTACCTCTGCTTAGAGGAGGAAGATTTGGAGGCTCAGGCCAAGTGTGAATTAATTTTCCCGTATGTTGATGTGCTGGTGGTACCTTTGAGTTGAGGAATTGGGGTCCTCTCCTCCAGGCAGGCCGGTGGGTTTCCCAGGCTTCAGGGATGGAAGGGGAGCCATCGGCGTGTTCAGATGGCGCTGGTGCCTTTTGATGCGTTGCAGAAATAAAGCTGCAAAACTCCGCGTGCTGCTGCGGAAAGGGGAGTTAACCTGGCTGGTCGTTTTGGGGAGATTAAGGTCCCAGGGGAAGCAAATTAAGCAAAAAGAGAAGTTTCAACTTCTTCATGCGCACGCTGGGGCTGGTCCTTTTTTCCTAGCCGTGTGAATAGAGCAAGGTAGGAAACCCACCGCAACAAATACTGCCGTAATTTATTTATATCTATTTATATCTCTCTCTCCTTCTACAGAAAAATTCTTTATATTTAGCTTTTTTTCCTGCCAATAAGCGGCTGTACTTCAGCAGGCTTTGTGCCCTTTGCGTTGCCAGTGGCTCTACCTAGAGCTCTCCAGGTTCGGTTCAGAGCAGTATTTTGGTACTAACAGAAGTCCCCTGCTCACCCCCATCACCATGCGTTGCTTTGCTACGCAAAGCGGTTTTGGCACGCGCCAACTAGTTTTGTTTTGGTGCAGACCAACCTCCCAGAGCTCCCATCCACGTGTCGTCCAAGTGCTAGCGGATCCAGACCTGCTTCTGCAGCCCTACAAGGTCCTTCTGCGTTGACTTACGAAGCAGACACCCCGAAAAGGCTCGCAAGTGCCAGGGAGGGCCTGCAGCACCCCACAATTGCTCATGTGCTGCCTGAAAGGTGCCCTCCTCTTTGCTTTCTGCTGCTCCTTCCCGCACCTTTCTCCTCGTGGGACATCCCTTCCTTCGCTCGTCTTTTCCACCCCCCCATCACTTCCTGGAAACCTTCTTTCTTTTTACTGTTACCCCTTTTTCCTACCGTTATGTCCTGCTGTGCCACCATCTGCCCTTCAGTGGAGGGTTTGGCCTCCGAGGGCAGCAAGGGGGGATGGAGATGACCTGGCTGTGGACCACAGGGTCTTGGAGGGACCATCACGTGGTTCTCTCCTGTCTCACCATTACGTTTTCAGCTGTCTGACCTGAGTGTTTGAACCACCTGCCTCGGAGCAGAGCAGGAGGAGGGTTTCTCCCCAAAAAGGGAGGAAGGGACAGGACAAATGCTGTCCTGTCACTTGGGGAAGGTGGAGGAGAAGATTTCTCTCCGGTCCCATATTAGATGCTACGCGGAGAGGCCAGCTTTTGCTGTCTTTGCTTAGAAAAATATCAAGGCGGTAATGCTTTTGGAAGTTCTCAGAGTACTTTTAAGGCAATGTCATATCTTCTACCTCCTGCTTTATTGTTGGATGAATAACAAGACCTCGTTTTCAAAAGTTGCAATGCTCAGTCCTTCTGTTTCATAAGTGATATTTTAAAATTGCCCTTTTCCATTTCCCTGCCAGTGCTCTTTGGTAACCGATTTTATTGCTGCTGTGTGACTTTTGCTTTATTCAGACTGTGGTTGTCCACTGGTTTCCAAATACAGAAGCAAGAAAAGTCCTTTCCCAGAGATGGGGTCATTTCAGGAAGACGTAGACGCAGAGACTGGAAAAATAAAGCAAAAGGGCTAAATCGCAACTGGATGTCAAGTCTTACATAGCATTAAGGCTACGTAGGAGTAGAAATATCATTAAATGACATATGATGTGTGGCAAAGGGTTGGGAGGGAGTGGTGGCAGGCAGGAGAAGATTTTGACGGTCCCAGAGCTGGTTTACCCATCGCCTGGATAGCAAAAACCCTTCCCCTTTCCCTGGAGGACCCATCGGTTGTACAGGCTATTTTTAATCATTTAATCTGTGGGCTTATTTGCTATGATCAGCACGCTGCAGAAAGGGATAAAAGATTTACCAGGGAGGAAGCTGTCTGCTAATTGCTTGCCCAGTTATCTTCATACAGCTGGACTCGAAACTACCATCTCTTTTTATCTGTGCCAGCAAACAACCGGCACATGGTGCTGATTTTTGATCCCCTTCGACCTATTTGGGTTTCAAGCCGCGCACCGAGGGGGGGAAAAAAGCTTTGCGGTCTGCTTCTAATTCCTCCTCCCAGCGCCGCTTTGCTTGGGAGGAGAGATGCTGGAGGTGCCTCCCCGCCATCCCCGGGGTCCCGGGGGCGGCTGGGCGTGCTGGGGAGACGTGGGGTAATCTTGGTGGGAATAAACACATTTAAAACAGCGGTAGATGAAGGAGAATCAGCAGCAGGACCCGGTCGCAGTTATCCGCACGCTTCGCTGGGAAGCCTGGATACAGAGAGGGAATAATCCCCTGGAAAGACATTTTAAATCTGAATAATAGGTGTCAGGTGCTATCGTCGTGTTTTAATAGGGGGTGTATTGGGTAATAGAAGTGTGGATGGATACTCAGGGCTGGGCTGTTAATTCTTCCCCAAACTTTTATTTCTGAAGGAAGGGTGAGCCTGCAGTCTCTGCCTTGGCTAGAATTCCGTGTTTATCAAGGAGGCATTGATTTGTTGAATAGTCACAGCCTAAAGTATTAACTCTGGTACTGAGTAAAATACAGACTCCTGGATGGGATTGTTTGTTAAAACTTGTTACGGAAAACGCGCTGTCAAAACAGAGGAACGGTGAGGCAGATCGAGCGAGGGAATTTTCTGACTCTTCCTGGAACCACCGGTGGGTTTCAGCAGCCATACCCAGCCTGCAGCAGAAATGTCCACTCTTAGAGTTTAGATTTTTATTAAGTGGCTTTATATTTTACTTTTGCCAGCTATTCCATGCTGCAGAGCTAAAGCTGGTCAAGAAATGTGGCTTTCTCTTTGCTGTGCCAGCAGAAGCGGAGCTGCACTTCTATTTCTCGTTCTCATAGGCACTGCGCCGGCAAATGTTTGCTGTTGAATTAATGAAGCTATTAAAAGCTTACCAATATTTTAGGCTGTGCAATGGTGTGTGAGCCAGAAGAAGAAGCTTTAGCATCCCAGGATTTTCTCCCTGTCGTCTGTGGAGTCGCTTACACCCTTTCCTGACGGTGCTTTGCCACTAGTATGAGGGAGGGTAACCATCCCGAGTGCCCTGTTATCCAGGTATCACCAGCAGCAGATCCCTAAGGTAAAGATGATGACCAGGGCAAGCATATATGATCATTCCCTGTAATTACATAATAATTAAAATTTGGGGGAAAAAACTATAGAATCAGACTGATTCTGTGCAGTCCCTTCTCCGTGAAAGCCAAAAGCTTCTCACCCAGCCCTCCTTGAGTGTTTTATTGCTCTGTGGATACGGAGGTTATCGATAACTCCTTTGCTTTAGCTCGTAATATTGCTGTATTTCTTCTCCCCCAGCCAAACGCTGTAGCCGGTGTGCTCTTTCCATGGCTCGGCAATTAACAGCTTGAAGGTGTCAGAGTTAATGAGGGGGAGAAAGAAGTTGCAGCAACTGGAAGTACAGAAACAAAGACATAAAGAGAAGAGGACTATTTTGCGTCATAGCTTAGACCTCAGATGGAGTGTTAGAAAATATTATTTTGCCAGAATTTGGTTACTTCTATACAGCACAAGCAGTGTTTTCTGTGTTAGTTATTAGTTATATTACGCCACGAGTGTCTGCCTTTGGGTCTTCCGCTCTTTTCCAGGCAGGTATCTCCGATACATCTTCCTACCTCAAATTCCTGTGTCTCCTGTGGATGGGTTCTCACTTGGGTTTTCCATTTGTTCGATAGACAAAGTCCTCCAAAACGCAGCTTTTCCTGAGGGCAGAGACACCTCACCCCGAGGGGTGGATGTGGCACGCAGAGACGTCAATCCAGCCCGTGCCATGCACCCCACTCTGTGCTATTTAAGCACAGCTAAACCATTAAGACGGATCTTCAATACAGGGTGCGTAACCCCACAACACCGCAGGGTTTGTACAAGGCTTAGATCCTCCAAAAGCAATATTGAGAGGGAAAAAGGGGGGGGGGGGGTTCAGTGTCATAACAAAAATAGGTGTTTTTCCAGGCAGGTCTGCAACTTGCCCCATGGGGCTGGAGGTGAAGTGGTTTGTAGGAGGGGGGGGTATCTCCAAACTGGGGAAGCTCCTGGGTCATGGCATGCGGAGGTGGACACCCTGTCTGCCAGCTCAGGCACTTTTGGGGAGATGGAAAGAAATACGGCTGGGATTGCTTTTCTAGGCTGTGAGAGGCCATGGGACAGCCGGAAAGGAGGGGTCTAAGCCTGTCCTTGGTCCTCTCATGGTGTCTGTAAGACACCTTTTAAAAAGCAAATGCAACGTGGCTAGATAGACGTGATAGCTGATGGGACAAGTTTCTATAAAGTGTGCTTCCTACAAATAGATAATATTCCTAGTGCGCCACCGAGGTGCAGTTTAGCTCTTCTGGACTTCTCAAAATCCTGTTGTTGAAGCTCATATCTGGAAGTTTAGCGTTATTTGCAGATGGCAGCAACGGAGTATTTTGGTACTATGTTAAATGTCAGAATTATACGCAGTATTCTGCTGAAAATATGTCCCTGAATATGGTGCAAGGTAACAAAATCTTCACTTCTGCTGCTGTACTTGGTCAGGTTTGTGCTGACAAGTTTGTGTGACTAGTGGTTAGAAACTCAGGTGAATTTTTCATTTAAATGGGGTAAAACCAGGGTTTTTTTACCAGCCACACCACAGAGAGCAATTAAAGGTCTGGTCTAAAATAACATTTCAGGCTTGTAAAAAGAGAGAGAAGGTCAAGGAGAAGGTGGCAATAGGAATTGAAGTTGTTGGGTTCAAAGCATGTCGTGGCTTTGTCGTGAGAATGGTATTTTCCTTACAGCCTCTGAAAGGTGGATAGCCTGTCCCTCTGTCCCTTTTCCTCCGTGTCTATTTCACGGTGGAACAAGTGTCCCAGCTGGAGAAGGGAAGCACCAGCCCTGGAGCCTCGCGCCTCTCTCGGGCAGGGGTTGTGCCTTGGCTCTGCCTTTTCCTAGTTAGGAATGCGCAAATACCTCAGTGTTGTGATTATTTCCGTTTTACGTTGTCTTCCTAGGGCCGTTGCTGCAGAGTGGATTATAGGGCTCAGCTGTCATGGATTTTACAGAATGATTCATTCCATCACTTTACTTTAGTATTACACAGTCCAAAAATCCACCCTTCACTTACGCGCCTGTCCTATTACCTGGCAGAATAAGATTGCTACTAATTCTGCTGATAGAACTACTATATTTATATCTACTAATAGCATCGTGTAAAAAAGCAATTCTTTACTTTGCTTTCATACAGACAGACGTGGTTTTGCTTTTCCTTTGTATTTCTATTTTTTTGTACCGTCATTTCAGAGTACGTTTTAAGTTGGCCTATCAAAAGCCTCCGTGAGCAGCTATGAGCAAAATAAATTCAATACATGGACTGGAACTGACTTGTACATAAAAGAAGTAAAAGTATATGACAGAGCCCCTTCCATAAAAGCTACAAAGCAGGTCTGAAAACCAGTGGTGTCATCCTCCTTTCGGAAACTCCGGAGCCAAGCGTACGGAGACGGTGCTCTACAGATCGGGGCGTGTGATGTTTTCCAGGGGGCTGCATTAGAAGGGAAGATCCGGGAAACGTGAGCGGGACCCTGGGGATCCCATTAGCTCCTGCAGCAAACTCTGCCCGCTGGAGCTGTAACGAGTTTTTGTGCGTAGCAGGGCTGAGAAAGTGAGCATGGGGATATTTTGGTACTTGTTACATAAAGAAGAAAAAAATAACCCAACTCACTCATCTATTCTATATGCGCCGCTTTAATTAGACTTTTCCAATCAAGAAAAGATGTCTTGCCAGAAAGGTGTCCCTGGTCAATTAGCTACACCTAGTGAAGGCATATATGGCGCTTTTCTCATCCTTATTGTTGTTATTCATGAGTTAAAGCGTCCCGCGGTGCAGAATTATCAGTGAGAGTGTCTGGCTGTGTAAATGGATTTCCACATGGCTTCATGCTGATCGATCTGGTTGAATAAGCTTTATGGAAAGTTGGCCGTAGGAGCTACTTTTGCAGCTAAATAGTCAAGTAGCACCTAGAGCTGGCAGGAAAAAAAAAAAAAGGCAAGCAGCAGTAAAATAATGGTTTGTTACTTTTTAGAAAGTATCATTGATTTTGCTGAATGCGAATGGCTCTTTAAAATAACTGTCTTCCTTACGAAACCATTCTTGATAACTCAGAGTGGAAAATAGATTTCTTGGGTCTGTGATGCTGTCCTTTAGAAAAAAATTAGGCGATGAAGCTGAAACTCCTGCTCATTTTAGGTCTTTTAGTATTTTAGTTGCAGAGCTCAGTGAGAGACCCTGGAGTAAGGATGGAGAAAGGGACCTCGTCACTTTGTGGCTTCTTGCTGGAAAGTTCACAGAATCACAGAATGNCTCGGATCACCTTCAAGTTGAAATATTTAAAGAGTCTTTTTCCCCTTTTTCCATGACTGCTGGAGGTCTGGTGATGAATCTGCGGAAGGAGGAGGAGAACTTCCACCTGGCTTTAGATGTTAGAACTACCTTGGGTGGTAATGGAGCAGTGAAAGAGCCAATGCTTATTTTTGAGGTGGAGCTGGGCACGTCTACTGGAGAATCGGTGAATTCAAGAGAGCTAAAGTCTTAGCAGAGCTTTCTACCAGCGGCGGCAGGGATGCTTCTCTCTCTTCTTTTCCAGTGATATCAATGTATAATGCTTTATAGCTTTCACAAATGTGAGGCATAATAATTGCTTTTTGTCTGCTTCAGCTTTCTTTTTAAAAAAGGCATTATATGTGCGCTTCTTTTTATTATTTTAACAAGCAGACATTATCTGCCAGCTCTGTATCCTTAGAGCAATATTTTCTTTCGAGTAGAGTATAAAATCTCTTTTGTATTTTCCAATCATTCCTAAAACACTCAGCCCTGTTACAATTTTCAAGCGTGTGTCTCTTTAGGATACTGACTGCTGGCTTTAATAATTCATTTAAACCTTTACCCCCTACGAATAATCTAGTTCTAAACTTGTGCAGATCATCTTGAAAATCAACCCTATTCTGCCCTGTAGGTTTATTTTTTCATGGCCGTTTGTTGTATTTGCTTTTCTACCAACTAGCCAAGCCACTGGACTTCCCAAGATCATTTTTCAAGGTGAATACCAAAACGTGTACATTTTTCAAATGAGAACTATGAAGGAGGCTCTTTCAGCAGAAGGACCGTCAAAGGGGTGCTTGTCCAGCCTTGACGGCTTCAAGAAATGCAACAACTTGCAGGATGTATTTACACATTCTTCCCCAAGGCTCTTGGCAGTGTTCCTGCTCAGACCCCAGGAGCCACAGGTATTGCCGCCGGGGATTTAGCTCAGCTCTTCGGACCTCCTCTCTTTTTGCCCTAATAGCACAAAGTCACATGCAATTCTTCTGGCCCGTTTTTGTTTAGTAGCAGCAGAGCAATTCCTCCCTTCCCAAAATACAGACCCCTGGTGCTGCCCTGCCTGTATCGCAGGAGACTGGTTTCCACACTGGGGAGTCTCTCTGAGATGATTTTTTTCCCCGTTGCTTTTTTAATGGTCCCCCAGGCTGGCTTCTTCCAAATTAGGGCAGTATTAAGATACTCCCTTTAATTGGGTATATTCAGTTTCCTCGTTCTTGGGGCTCCTTTAGGCAACGAACTAGAACTGATCTGTAGGTCTCTTTAAAATGTGAATATCTTACTTTGCTCATTACTCTTAGACGCAACGTTTCTTGGTAATGCTTTTGTAATCTTGGCGGGCCAGTGAGGGGATGCGTCCCAGGCTGAAATCTCACACCCCCATGAGAAGTCTGGGTTATTTTCTCCTTTTCCTTTCGCAAATAATTGGATACATTTTACTTCAACTCTTCCTGTGTTCATTGCGTTGAACTAGTTGTTTGAGCAACTAAATTTTAGGCTTCTGACCTGCATTAGACCCTTCTTGGTTTTCCATTAATCTCACCTAACGCACATCACTCTCCATCAAACTCAAAATAGTACTTGAAAGTATTTTTTGTGGCTTTCAAATTATTCTGAATAGATTCTTCCCAAACTACTTTGAGGAACTATTTCAGCTTTCATTTTTTGTATTGACGTTCAGTGCTATAATGAATACAATTTCTTAAGTAGTTTGTGAGCTCTTGCTTGTACAAGGTGAGTTTAATTAAAAACCTAGAAAAATTTCTGTATCATAGGAATGTAGGAAGAGTAGAACTACACTTGTATAGAAGGGATGAATAAGAGATTACATAGTAAAGGTTATGTAAAATAGCAGTTAGCTTAAAAAGAGCGTGTTAGGACATCTAATTAGCAGGTTTTGTAGTACAGATGATGGGGATGTTTTGAAATTCCAAGGAAGAAAACCTGATACAAATAAAGACTTTGCTAATGCTTAATTAACCCGTATCACGACTTCTCATGAAGGCCAAGAAGTGGCGAGTCTTCTGAAGAGGACTGAGATATTTTTGGGAGGCAATAAGAAGGTTGGGAATTTTTTTAGATAAATGTCAGTATATATCCTCAGCCAAACGCTATGGGCCTTAACTTTATAATAAAAACACTCAGGCTGGAGTTACTCCTGAATAATTCATTAGAAGGCGTGTAGTTTTCTGTGAAAAGTTGGGTGAAGGTGGTTGTCAGGGCAGAAGGTTGAATTACTCGGTTCACTATTCTGTCAAGAGAAGTCCTGGGCTCCTACGTAGTATCTAATACAGGTTATTTACTTAGCACTGGGTGATAGATGTTGTCAGATCTGAAGTGTAAGGGTGTTTTAGGTTTTAAGCCGTATGATGGAGGAATAAGGATGAAATCCTCTCCATCAAAGTCAACCAATGTTTGTCTTGAAGCTTTACAAGGGCCTTGGGGCTCGCACGAGTTGGTGAAACTCCGGTTCCCGTTTCTTTATGCATATTCATTCCTCTCCTGCTGCAACACAGGATTTTCACAGGGGGAATCGCCCACAGCAAAAGAATCAAAGAGGCAAGAGCTCCCTGGGGTGGGAGCTTGGGGTAGGACTGGCTCTTCCTCTGAATCGCACGTATGGACGGCAGGGACAGCCAGCCCATAGCGCAAAAGGGAAAGGTCTCCCCTCGATGTCCTTCGGACACCGGGTGCATCCCTTCTTTTAAAGAATAATAACCGCAGAACATGGGCAATGGGATGCACTGATCCCTTTTTAGTTTTTATTTTAGATAGACCATTTTGTTGGATCTGCAGAATCCAATCACTTCAGCAGGCAAAGGAGTTGGCCCACGTTCTCCAGCATAACGTATGGAAACCACAGTAAAGCCAGTAGTGAATTCTGTTAATTATAATTAGATATCAACAGTGTTATTCTATTTACTGGTTTCTTACTAAAGATGAAGAGAAAGTGTGGTCGTGAGTTCCACTCAGTCATTACAAACCTTACGAGGAACAACGGAGGGAACTGGGGTTGTTCAGCCTGGAGAAGAGGAGGCTGAGGGGAGCCCTCATCCCCCTCTACAACTCCCTGAAAGGAGGGTGTAGAGAGATGGGGGCTGAGCTCTTCTCCCTGGGGACAAGGGACAGGACAAGAGGAAACAGGTTCAAGTTATGCCAGGGCAGGTTCAGATTGGATATCAGGAAACATTTTTTCCCTGAAAGGGTTATTAACCATTGGAAGAGGCTGGCCAGGGAGGGGGGGGATTTCCCATCCCTGGAGGTGTTTAAGAAAAGGGTGGATGTGGTACTGAGGGACATGGTTTAGAAGGGGTTTTTGTCAGGGGGGGTTAATGGTTGGACTTGATGATCTTAAAGGTCGCTTCCAACCTCACCGATTCTGTGATTTCTACAGGACAGCTGCGGTGTTTCATGTTGTTTGCCCCAGTTTTTCCTGGATGTCTTCATCGCGAATGTTACTGCCCCTAAAATTTGATTCACTGACTTTTTAACACTAGAGGTGATTTTATTCTGGTGAAAAAGAGCAGGGCTTGTTAATAACCATTTCCATGGGTTTCTTTTCTTCGTTGTATCTGATCTTATCCAGACATGTTTCATTCTTATGCAAAGTGTATACAATTCCTTGAGATGTCCGGGGTCTTCATAGTTTATTGTAGCGAAAGCCGAGCTATTTGAAGAACTTTCATTGAGTCATGTCCTTCCTGCTTTGTTTCCTCCTCACATAACCAGAATATATTACTAGTCCCCACTGAGACCAGGGCTTAAACAGCAGCCAAAACCAGTACTTTAAAAAATAATGCAATTCTGAGACTTGCGCATTAATCTGTTTTGTAATGTTTTATCTATTTAGTATGAAAAAATGCCCGGTTTTGTAAGTCTGCTGCAATCTTGATTGCAGACTGTGATTTGGGACCAGCTTGTACTTTGAGTACTGTGAAAATGCAAACATTGTGTAGTTTTCAAAAGAAAGAGAGCTTCTCGCTTGTACAAAGAGGAGACTGTTCTACCTGTATCTGCACCACGTGTAGGTGAGCATCCAGCCTCACCTGCCAGGAGGCTTGGGAGGCGGGTTGGAGGTGGCATGCACGGATCAGCATCCTCCTACGAGGTGTTTCACGATTGCTAGCTCTCTTTAATGGCAAATAATCCCAGTTGCATGTGCAAGAGCATCTCTTGCTCTAAACACTCGGGTGCCGTCATGCCAAAGTGTCGAGGATTTCCTTACCTCCCCTCCTCAGCGCAAGGCTCTGGTGGGAAGGGGGAAAGGCTGGGGTAGGTGGAGCACGGTGGTAAGCGCGCCCTTCCCTGGAGTATCCATGGCAAAGCAGAGGCTTTTTGTGGTTGAAGTCATGCACATCCGAATAAGAAATTAATTTTATCTATGTCCTGAGAAGAGCTTGAGTGCTGAAGCAGTGGTTGCCCTTGAAGAGCTGTTACCTTCACTCCGCCACGTGAGCGGTAAGTTACCTTCACTGCCGCACAACGGGCCTTTGTAGAGTAATACGGGCACTTTTGACGTCAAAATTCAAGTCGGTCAAGCTCAGAGAGGGCAACAGGGTAAAAATGTGAAAGGTGAAAGTCAAGTCGAAATCTGGCTCTACCCGCTCCAGGTCATAGTAATGCACTGATAATTTCAGGTGCTCACAGAAGTGAGTATCTGTCCTCTGCTTTAAAGACCATTATCCCATGGGCGTTCCACAGAGAGGTGGATGGAAATGATACAGCCCCATCCTGCACTTGTACTGCCATGGGGAATTGTCCTCATGTGGGCAAAAAAACCCTCTTTGTGGCCCAGCTCTGCAAGAAGGACCACACTGACGTGTCCTGCTGCCATCTGGACGCTGCACCCCAAAAATTGACTGCGCGGTTTGAAGCACTGCCATATTGCTGGCATTGAGCGTAACACCGCCCCGAGAGCTGGGCATCCGAGAGCATCCTGCACTCCATTGTTAGGATTAGGGCAGCTGGAAGGTTTTTGCCTTTTTTTTTTTTTTTTTTCTATTTAATTCTCCGTAATTCCTGTCCCGCTCTCTGTGTACCGGGAAAAGCCACAGCTCTGGCCCAAGAGTGCGAAAAAAAAAGTGTTTTCTGCTGTTTCTGTGGGTATGTTTTCATTTTTGATTTCTAAACATGGTTTTTAACAAACTGTCCAGTTTAGGAGCACATGGATATAAGCTGTACTGGGAGAAAAAGCTTATTTGGATGTTTATCTGTCTCTGCTTGAGTGTTGCATCTTTCCTTGGCTAAACGTAAAATTGTTTCTTTGCACAGTATGAGGTGCAAAATCTCCCTGGGGAGTTACGGGAAAGGACCTATGGAGAGAATGGATAGCATCAGGATGAAGTCGTCATTGTAGTGGTGCCATCCGTGTTAGAAACTTGAAACAGAAACGTCTGAGAATAGAGAAATTAATTCTTGCTCCAGCTGTTAAATAAATCCCCTCTGCGTCGCTCCAGGCCGTGTCCCCAAAGGGAGTCTGCTGGGGTTCATGATTCACGGTGTGGCTGGAGGGGTAAAACAATGCAGTCTGCTCCTTCTCTTTTATTAAATGTGCTTTTCATCATCATTTTACACAAAACACATGACGAAACACAAGTAACTGGAAATGACTGTGTTCTCCCCGACGGTAATTTGCACAATAATCCCTCCAAAATCAAACACAAGTGGGAGGATGGGTCAATTTGAGTGGAAATTTTACATCTCATTGCTGCAAGAAGAGCCCTAAGGACATGAAGGTGCCACTGCTTCCTTGCCTTAGGCTTTCCTGGGCAGATAAACAAAGAGTTATTTGAATAAAATAGCCTAAAAGCAAAAGCGAGGTGATGAATTCTGGCTACAGTGCAAGGCAATAAAAAAATTTGGGTCCGGTAACGCCGCCAGCAAGCGCCTGAGCTGAGCGTGATTCACTCATCGATCCCTGAAAAACGTGGAAAGGCTTCAGTAAGCACCTAAAAACTTGGCAAGGTGCTAAAGGATTGCAGGGCCGGATGAGTATTGCATTTCATTTTGGAATAATACACCTATCTGGGCGCTATTCTGGCAGGTTGCTCAGATTTTAAGGATTTAAAGCATCTTTTAATGTTTTACTGGTAAAGCCTTGCTGCGCTGGCTGTGGTTAGAAGGATATTTTGTGATGGACCTGGCTTTGCAGAAAGGCAACCCGTGCTTAAAACCTGTCTTGGGAAGATGTTTTTCCAATAATGCTATGCAAAACGATGCATTTTTTTTCAGGTGCATCTTAGCAGCTGCACCTGAAGGACTTCCCCGGCTGTATTAACATATAATAGATAATATATAACAAATAAATATGCGTTACGCATGTAACACATACATATAACACAAGCCGTTCAATATCTTCATCAGTGATTTAGGCAGCGGGATCAAGTGCACCCTCAGCAAGTTTGCCGATGGCACCAAGCCAAGTGGTGTGGTTGACATGCCAGAGGGATGGGTTGTTATCCAGAGGGAACTGGACAAGCTAGAGAGGTGGGCCCAAGCAAACCTCATGAAATTCAACAAGGCCAAGTGCAAGGTCCTGCACTTGGATCGGGACAACCCTCGTTGTCAATACAGGCTGGGGGATAATGGCATAGAGAGCAGCCCTGCGGAGAAGGATGTGGGGTGCTGGTGGATGAAAAGCTGGACATGAGCCAACAATGTGCGCTTCCAGCCCAGAAGGNCTGGATGGGCTTTAGAGGTGCCTTCACACCCAACACATTCTGTGATATAACATAAATAATACTTATGTTGCTCTTTCGTAAATACTTCAGTCACTTAAAACTTTGCAGTTCACCCCCTATCTCCCTGCCTTTGCTGTAGGTTGGATCTGAGCCTGAAGTTCAGCATTTTCAGCTGCTAGGTCCACAAAGAAGAAAAGAATCCAAAACCCAAAAACTTTGTCCTTCAGCAGGCTGGGGACACAACAACGAGAAGTAAAAACTAAGAGAATTAAGCCTCGGAGAGGATCAATAATGCATAGTCCCTATTATTTAGTGCAATAAATAGAGAAAATCTTAATTCTTTCTCTAATCTTTAAGGAAATGTGTGTTCTGCCCCTACTGACACCAAAGTAATACTGTGTAACCGATAGGAGTATATACAGTAAAGACGAGATAAATAAAAATTGCAGTTTAAAACATGGTGCTGTGGTTTCAGAAGGCAGCGTATCGAAGCCAAACTGTTGCAAATGTCTTTGAGAGTGCAAAGCCAAGCGGGAGAAAGATGATCTCCTGGCCGTCCTCGTCATCAGCCTGAAACTGTGCCCTGCCTTGGATGGGGGGAGAACACCCAGAGAGGGTCTGAGCCGCCCAATCCACCAGGTTTGTGCTGCATCATGAAGGATGTGCACATATAATCCTTCACATCCAGAGAAAAGACCTTTATTTTGCCTTGCTTTATATCCCGAGACCTCCCGGCACACGAGCGAGCCGGTGGATGGGGATAAGCCAGCCAGGACGCAGCTCAGGCTTTGGGCTGGTTTGGGAACTCGGTATCCCCAGGGATGTCTTTCCACCTGTTTAAAATGGGATATATTTTCATAGGTTGCCCAGATAAATGAAGAGGAAGAAAATTTCTTTTTGGAAAAACTTCGGTTTGGAAAAGAAGTTTGAAATCGTTTATTGAACTTGTTTATTTGCTTAAATGGGTGATTTTGGTGTAGAGAGGGGTCTGACTCATACACTAAAATGATTGATTTAAATCCTTTCAGTCAACTTGTTATCGGAAATTAAGAATTGACCATGGTGAACACTTCAAATTTAAACTTTTATGTTAATATCTCTACCCACGTCCAGTTACGACCCACGAAATCTTGACTCTTTTGCTTCGGCTCTCACTGCTCCTCCCTGTTTATCCAGGAGCATTTTGCTGTGGTTTCAGCCCTTGCACCGACTAACTTTCATCTTGAGTTTCGGATTCAGATGAATCCATTTCTCGAAGGAAATCTTGCCAGAGAGTGTAAGAAGTTGTGCCTTTGCTGAGGTTAATTTAACCACTCTGTCTTTTAACCGTGGTTTTCTCATCATCTAGTGCCTTTGTTAGGAGCTCGCATCAAATCCTCATTTTGATGGGATTCCTCGTCTCTAACATGCAATTAAAATATTCTTCAGTGGCTGCGGGATGCTCAGCATCATCTGAGACCCTCACCTGGAGAGCTATATCGTAAAATCAATCATTTCAAGGTCTCAGTCCTGGGCATCCCTACTTTTATCCATGTCTGAGAGTGAATGAGGAGTATATATGACACTATATATTTTATAATGTACCTTAGTTTGTGAGTGTGCAGATTGTTGCCTTGCTACTTTTTTCACGTGCCAGCCAAAATCTCGTTGGCTTCTAGGACCATCAGTGATTGCATCTTGTGCTGTTACAAAGATAAACCGAAATGCCAACTATAGTCTTTTATTATGAAAACGTGAAAGAAAGGCAATAAACTGTAATGATAGTGTGACTCCAGTTGAACGGCTTTCATTGCAGTGTACTATTTTACATTTTTGAGTAGTCTTAGGAAACTCCCGTTACAGATATACGTACACGCATCTGTTTTCATGATGTTGTTTATTACGTTCCTTTATGACTGTAGGGCTTGCAGTCAGAGAATAAGATGTTCTCCTGAAATCGTGCTTCACAGAAAATTTTACCCCCAGCGTCCAACACTCGCTCTTTGCAGAGGGATGGACAAGAAAATCTCTGCATCACCTCTCTCTCTATCTGATGCGACTCAGTTATTCACGGCGGAATTGACTTCGTGCTATACATCCCATATAGATATTTTTCATCTTGGGGCACTCATAAATTTCTCTCTTTGAAGTTGTTAATATCATCAAATCTTAGAGAATTCGTACTGTTCCTCCAGTAACCCTCCTAACACATTTACAGAGGATTTTAAGCATAGCAGGAGAGGATGCTCACACCTGATTGTAAGGGTGTTATTGACATTTAAAGCTCTGCTGCGATTAGCCATTATTAAAACATCTGGTTATCATTAGGCAGGGTAAATGCGAATATAAAGTACGAGCAGTGATTATAATTAGCAGGGCAGAAGTGCATTGTCTGCGCTTCACTTTTCCTGAGCTGCGTGGTCCTTGGTAGTACGCAGCTGTTTATCTATAGTTGGGGGATAGATATTAAAACCCCATATAATAAATTGTGTATTATGTAGTATTTATGCTATATATAACATTAAAATATTTTTATGTGTATATAAGCAATGTAATATATATATTCATATGTATAAATATAGTGGTGTGTGTATATAGAGCCTGGGTTATTATGGGTACCTTCAGGGGAGTGGGACTTGTTCTGGGCTGATTAAGGAAGCCCCTGGTCCTGGGTTCCTGTGAAGCTTGCCGGCTGCGGGGGTTTATTTTAACAGAACACTTTCTAGCAGCAAGAAATGGCTCTTCCTTTTGCTCGAGAGGCACTAAATTACATTTGCCTTTTACCTGAGCGCATTAAGAGAGGGAGCGAGAGCCTGCCTAGCACGGGCTGTGCAGCAGTGATTCTTCCTGGTCTTTAGGGACCGATTTCAAATACGCCGTAGCGCTTCATAAAACATCTGGGGATCAGAGGAGAATGAGGAAGTGTTTGCCGCTTATCTGGCTCCGTGGTACCCATGTGCACCTCAGAGATCGGTGAGATCTCTGCAGCTCTGTCTGAACCCAGTACGGGAAGGAGAATCCTCTGAGTACCGTCGTAGTTCCCTACGTATGTGAAAAATAAGAGTTAGCTGATTGCCATCCGTCACTGATTTACGGCGTAATGACTTAGAGCCTATCAATGCGTCTGACGGGCTGAGGATGGGAGCTGTGCCACTGGGAGACTGGGCTCTTGAATGCTGTGACTCCAACAGGAGTTTGGTCCCAGTTGCCGATGGATCATGTCCATTAAGGACCAGCTGTCCAGGATTGGTGCTGGGATGAAACCTTTTATTTTTCACAGCTACTTGTTTGCCTAGGATGATGAATCCATTAAAATACCTGGGGAAGCAGCAGCGGATAGAATTATTTACAGGAAGGATGCTCTGTCTTTCAGAATTACATGAGTCAATAGGAAAGAATTGTCTATTCTTTAGACAAATTAAGGTGAATTTAAATATTTGCCGTCTTCTGAGCGTACTCGGTTAGTGGTGTCAGCTTAACAGTCACGCCTTTGCTATAAAGACTGTATGAAAGATGTATAGGTGAAAACTTGAATTTCACTCTGAAGGATGGCTGTACTTTGGAAAAAAATACTTTTGATGAACTACTAAGGTGTGTTCATGGTGCGTGTTCATGGTAGGGCACTGGGCTGCTGTTGGATATTTTAGTCGGGGGGGGAAGAAACCCAGCCTGTATTTCACTCATTATTTTCCCATTCACTACCTGTTTTTTCTAAAATACTTGATTATTGGTGTTCTTGCCATTCATGACAAAGTCGCCTTTGTACTTTGTGTGACAATCATGAATCACACTGAATACAAAACGTCCTTAAATGGCCGGACTGGCTGAAATCACCTACATTTGTTAAAGCACCTACTTTACAGGATAGTATTTACCTGCTCTTAGTGAATTTACTGGTTTTATTGACTTGATACCAACCCTCATCATCATCAGCCACTTCAGCAGGAGACCATCCTTTTTATGGAGTTTCCCCCCACACCCTGTTGAATAATATTCCGTTTTTCCTCTAGGATAGAGCTCATCTAAAAATCAATTAAAACTCCTATTTTGCCAAAGACAGTAGAAAACCAGAAAAATAGAGATCCCATTCATATTAATTGTCTCTTCCGCTGTGAAGAAAGTGAAAAACTAATTTTTTTACAGAAATCTCTCATACTAAAGCTATAGGTCATTCTTGCCCATCAGGTTGATTATAAAGCTAAAACCGCTTCTCAAAAAGGAGTTTCTGTTTTGAAAATGAGAAGAGGCTTTAAATGATGGGATGGGTTCCCTTAGATCCGCAGTGCGATTTGAGAAGAAAAATTTGGACTTGCGCTTTGAAGGTTTTGCATCTTGCAAATGCGGTTAGGGATAAAAATTCATTAAGCAGAGTATTTGCGAGCTAAAGGACCAGCAAATTAAAGCAAAGTCATTTCTTGGGTTTTTATTCATGAGAATATTTGTAAATATTTTGCTGAGAGTCTTTTTGCTCATTTCTGTTTCCTGCGGTGAAAGGGGACATGGGGATGAAATTTATTGCAATTACTCTCTGAAAAAAGCCCACTTTAATTCATGTAGGGAGGTCTTTAGAGTAGTTTTGTTTAATTAAAAGGTTTCTCTAAGGAGAAACTCTATTAGAAACTGTATGTATGCACACATCATCCTGTTTTCTTTGAGCATCTCTACTATATGCAATGGGAATCTGTTGTGTTTGGTTTTACAACAGGATTTTGCTTCTGAAATACTTTGTGTGGTGTATGATGCGTAACATTGACATCTTGGAAAACTAAAGTTGGAAAAAGATGATTTGAAGCATCCAGAATTGGTACCTGTTCAATAATTAGGATGTAACAGGACTCGGTTCTGGAAAACCTCTCAAGGTCAAGGAGAAATCTGTCTTGTACTTTGGGAGTAGGATGAAACCTTAATGAACTTCGCTGTCTCTGAAATAGGATAATGCTCTAAAAATTTCGCCGGCTCACTCGGTGTCACAGGCAATGACG